>CATIWQ010493522.1:0-12261 GCA_949673415.1 Euphorbia schlechtendalii
TAATAATTACTCCATCCGTCTATTAAAAATTGTCGTTTTAGATGGATTTTAAAGTTTATTTTTTATTGTTATTTTGTATTTTCAATGTCCTTTTTCTCTAAGTTTTTCATTCCTACCCCTATTAATTTGTTCAACTTTCAAGATACTTATAATTTAATCTCCAATAACAAGATGAAAATACTATAGGAATCAATATTTAAACATATTAATGAAGTCTTGAAAATAGAGTATGACATTTAAGAAAGGGTAAATTAGTAAATCACCCCATTCGATTTATTGTTATCTTAAAAACCGTGAATTAGTTAAAATGACAATATTTAATAGGAAGATGGAGTAGCTTAGTCTTGGGACCTCAACCGTGATGCCCATATTCAAGGACGAGCTTAATTTTAATTGCTTAATTGAAAATCATATATACATAAAGGTTATTAATGAGTTGAGCTGAGTCAAATTTGACATGTTCACTAGATTTTAAAATGAAATTGATGTTAAAGTTCTTGTTAAAATTCGATTTCTTAAGAAACATGTGTGTCTACGGATTACTTATTAATAGTTCAAATTTTTGTTTGCTAACAACTTATTTTTTATTTGTGCATGAGCTTCCAAAAATAAAAAAATATATTACATTTAATATATAAAAAATTAAACATTGTTTCAAATAATATCAAATATTGTATATAAAAAATATTAAATTTAAGTAGTTAGAATACCATTTCAATATTTCATCATTAGACAGATAAAAACGTAATCAATCAACAAACCAAAGATTTAAAATGATAAATATTATAAGTTAATGTACCTAAATATTTTATTGTAATTATCAAAATTTTATCATTACTATGTAAAAAAATATAATTAAGCATATCTACAAATTTTCGAAACCAAAATTTTACACGTGAAAGTTCATGTTTTTTTTATATATCAAACTCGTGTTTTTTGACATATCTAAATTTTTATCGAACCGAACAACAACACTAAATATGCATAACAATATATCGTAATTACAAGATGGAATTCCAATCAATTAAACATAACAATAGAAGAAAAATTGACTTTCTAGTCTAGGGTTTCCCAAGCAAAGCAATGCTGTAAATTTTGTTGGAGATGGCTTCGATAGTACAAAAAGGTCTTTTCTCTGTTAATAACCGAGGGAAGTTTGGCTTCAGTGAGCCAAAGTAGTGAAAAATTTGTATTAAGGTTCAACTCGACATCGTTTATATATTACTCTATAATTTTGTTTATTCCCGATGTGGAATAACACAACATCTTCAACAAATTTCATCATTAGATATACTTCCCAAATTTCAAAAGGGGTTCTAAGTAATATTATCCATTAACGTGACTGTTGAACATTGATAATTCTTTGTTGCCTTTTTTCTAAATCACATACTTTTTTTTAAAAAAAAATCATATGCCTTTTGAAAAACAGTGACACCATGATTTATGTTTCCAAAAGCTTAATACATAATTTACCTTTTAAACTTGATCTCAAAAATCTAATGATCCCTGAACTTTAAGAAGCACATGGTTACTCTCTCAATTTGTAAAAAAACACCAATTTACCTCCTAAATGCCAAGTGTTAATTTTTTTGTTGGTTTGACTTTTTGAATACATCATTTTTCTCTTCTCTTCAGAAATTGATACATGATAATTAAGATCAAATTGATGCATTTTTTATCAGTTAAGGGGAAAAATTAATGTATTTTTACAAATTTAGGAAGTAATGAGATACATTTTAAAATTCAAGAATTATTTAATTTTTAAGATCAAATTTAGAAACAAATTCTGCATTAAACCTTTCTAAAATTTAAAATTGTTACGGATTTGTTTAACAAATTGTAAACCCACGCGCTACACCATCAAATGAAAAGGCGCGTGAGCTTGATTGTAAGAAGAAGACAATTTGATTAAACAAAATAAATAAATAAATAAACAAACGTGCATCCATGCACATAACTTCTCTTTCTCTGCATTTTTCTTCATTTCGCATCTCAATTTACTCTTATTGAATTTTTTTCTTGAAAAATAATATCTATATTTTTTTTTGAAAAACAAAAATAATATCTATATAAAAAGATTCAAAATTAAATTCTTCAGCTTTACTATAAATTCACTCATACCAAATCATAATCATAAATTATCAAATCCCGATTATAAAAAATATGTCCTCTCTCTTTTTCAAGTCTAAAAAATCATGTCTCAATCTCTTCGTTTTTTTCTATCTCTTCATCTTCTCTCTTTACATCATAGTATTTAATTTCCCCTTCACCCCAAACCCCCAAACCCACCCTTTCTTCAAGTTTCTGGCCAGAAATATCACCTCCGGGACCGGCCGCAAAATTAAGATTGGTTTGGTCAACTTAGGTAATGATCATGATCACGTAAAGCGGTTCTATCATAAAACCAAGTCAGTAGAGACTGTAGCCGTTGATTTTGATCATGTTGATGATGATCACAAGAAATGGGAAGATTTCTTCCCTGAATGGATTGATGAGGAAGCCAAGTGGGCTCCACCCAAGTGCCCGGAGATTCCCTTGCCACGGTTGGAGGATTATCGAGGCCTTGACGTGGTGGTTGCTAGGGTTCCGTGCGGCGGCGGCGGTGGAGGGGAGGAGTTGGGGAAGAAAGGGGTTAGGGATGTGTTCAGGTTGCAGGTGAATTTGGTGGTGGCAAATCTTGCGGTGGCAAATGGTTTGATGGCAGGTGATCGGACGGTGTATGTAGTTTTTGTAGGGTCATGTGGGCCCATGCCGGAGATATTCAGGTGCGATGATATGTTGACACGTGTAGGTGATTATTGGGTTTATAAACCTGATTTGAGGAAATTAAAACAGAAGGTGCTTGTGCCTGTTGGAACATGCCAAATTGCTTCTCCTTTTGCTGAGATAGGTATGTTTTAGTTCCTTAATATATTATTATTACTAGATGGCATTTCTTATCGAAAATTTTATTCTGGTTTCAAACTCATATTTGTGTTGATGTCGTGCTCGCAGTAACTATCAAAATTCAAAAATAATTTTTTAATTTATTAAACAATCTCAGAGTAGCTTTGTTGACGTGACATGATTGATCATGAGGTTAATTTGCAACCATAGTGAAAATTTGCATAATTCATTTGTTTTGTCTTATTGGAAGTTTCAACTAAATTCATTTTCAGGATAGTGCAAATTAGTATTAGTTAGTTGATCGAGGGAACTCATCATAAAATGGCTTAAAGGTTAATTAAGCAATCAAAGTGGTTATTTTGGAAATTTGAAAAAGGGGTCGGTGGGGTTTTGGTTGACTTATTAAAGATCATTTTGCTAAGGTACATTGATTATTTGGTAGGATTTTGTTAGCTATATATTAGAGTTAATAAGTAAATACATGGGCAATAAAAGTAACAAACCGTAGAGTGGTCGTAAAATTCTAGATATATTTTTCGTAGTTTGACCTCTGATAGCTAAGTTAATAATTACTCTTCACAAGGATTTCGCTTTTATTGAATAAGTCCTATCATCACCCAGATATATGTTTTAAACTTAGGATTTAGTTAGAAATATTCACATGAAATCCAAGTATAAAAAATAAGGCGTTGTAAGAATGCTAAATTGAAATTGAAAGCATCTGTTACTTACCATTTATACCATTATATGTAATTGTTTTGATAAAAGATATATTAATTTACCATATGAATGCAAATAATGAGTATCTTAAGCAACTTTCTTTATATAGAAATAGCAAGATAAAAGAAAACGATGTTTTGTATTCCCAATTTTCAAGTAATAAACTTCTCCCTTTTTTACTTACAATAAAAATAAAATTCTGTTTAGATTTCAAAGTTTATGTATATAAAAAAACTAAAATAGACATAAAAAAATTAATTAAGGATCATTTTCTTAAAAAAAATTGTCAAAAAAAAATCTTTAAAGTGATCAATATCACGTAGAATTGAGATTACTTGTACAACTCAACTTTCTTTTTCTTTTTGTTTAATACATTAACAAGTCAAACTTCTTGTTCTAATACATCTGTCATAATAAAATATAATACAGGTGATGAATCATGGAGTATAACACACTACCAACCAAGGTTTGCATATGCAACGGTTCTTCATTCATCCGAAGCTTACGTTTGTGGCGCAATTGCTTTAGCGCAAAGTATAATTCAATCCAATTCATCTCATGATCTTGTTCTCCTCCATGATTCTTCCATTTCTCTTAAATCCCTCAAAGGGTTACGAGCCGCAGGGTGGATCACCCGATTAATCCAACCAATACGAAACCCTAATGCCCGAAAAAACTCCTACAATGAATGGAACTATAGCAAACTCCGCATTTGGCAATTGAAAGACTACGATAAAATTATCTTTATCGACTCTGATATTGTTGTTCTTCGAAATCTTGATTCTTTCTTTTATTATCCGCAGCTATCCGCATCGGGGAATGATAATGTTTTGTTCAATTCAGGGATCATGGTGATCGAGCCATCAGAGTGTAAATTCGATGACTTGATGTCGAAGATTCCTAAATTGAAATCGTATAATGGAGGGGATCAAGGGTTCCTCAACGAAGCTTTTACATGGTGGCATCGTCTGCCTTCGAAACTTAATTATTTAAAGGTGTTTGGAAGGAAGGAAGATCGAAAGCATGATATCCCGGAAAATATTTATACGATACATTTGTTAGGGCTGAAGCCGTGGATGTGTTATAGAGATTATGATTGTAACTGGGATATGGTTGATAGACATAAATTTGCCAGCGATTCGGCGCATAGAAAGTGGTGGAGAGTGTTTGATAAAATGCCTAAAAAGCTACAGAAATATTGTGGGCTAACTAAACAAATGGACGCGAGAATTCGGAAATGGAGAGGGATAGCCAAAAAAGCTGCTTTGCCTGATGCGCATTGGAATATTAATGTTAAAGACACTAGACAAAGATATTTTATTCAATGATTCAACAGTTTTCTTTTACCTAACAGATTTGTAAACTTTTATTTTTTTTATTGTAGTTCTAGATTATTCAAATTTAATTCAGCTTTGATCAAATTTGGTTGAAAACAAATAAAGCCTTACTTGAATCTTTTTCTGTTCCCGGGGCAACATCACTTCGTACTCCCTAATTGCTGCCCCTGGTTAATTTGCCATTATTTGAATGAATTCTGCTCTTCTACTAGTTTTATTTTCTAACATGTCAATAACTAATTTGATTCTGATTTTATATAAATTTTTTACTAAATCATACAAAAATATTAAATGAATACGATATTTTGTGAACTAATATATATTGTGAACTTGAAGTCTTTAATCGATGAAAATCAACCCAACTATAAGTTGAGTTTCTCCAAAACCTTTGCTAGAGTGTTACAATTTGAAAGGAATATATTGTAATACCTATTGTGAGGGCTTCTCTGTCTAGTTAAATGAGTGAAGATACTAGATTAAAGCTCAAGAAAGGTACCTGAAGACTGGACGTAGACTGTAGGCTGAATCAGGATAAATCGCTTTGTTTGATCTCTCTTAATTTTACTTTTTACTTTACTCAACAAGTATTTTCGCTTAGCACGCATTTCATCTTATATCTGTGTTTTACTTTCTAAGCGCTTGTATTAATCAGCTTTGCTGAGTATTTTCACTCAGCATAGTCTATCAAACTGATACTTAGCTCAGTTTGTGTGTTTGTTAAGCATTGTTTCTGAGTCGTACATCATCATCTAACAAACTCAACACGCTTAGTATGAAATTAGAAAAATAGCTTAAAAAAATATATAAAGCAAGTTTAAGTCATTCATCCTTGCCTAGTTTTGTTATAGATCCCGTTATTCACCTCAATTTAGATGTATTGACTTACAAAAATATACTTTAGTTTATAATATTTATTTATGGGGCCAATTTATTATTTTCTATTATTGTTTCAGCTAGGGTAAAAAAATAACTTCAGGACCAGACCTGCATATCGGAGCGTCCCACTTGTGATGGTGCAAATTTTTTGCATTCGCTCAAAACTCAAAAGCCATATCATTAGCATGTATTTTTATTGTTGAACTCAGTCGTTCTTGGAGGTGCAAAATATCATGTTTAGTATTTAATACGCAATAAACTATTAAAACATATTTTCAGCTAAATACATATTTCAACCATATGTAAATGATTTCACCTATTCCTGAAGTCTAGGTCAATAGCTTATAAAGGTTGAGTTAAACATTTGATGCTCAAAATAGTAAAAAAAGAAGATAGTGTTGTTAGACCTATTTTACAATGAAAAAAATGATTGACGTTACTATGAAAAAAGATCAAATTATTTTATTTGACTCCAAATTATGTAGAACAAACAATTCTATTATAGATAATAAATTAGATAAGGAAACTACTAAACTAAATATATAATTTTTTAATAATTTATCAATAAATTTATATGAACTATAATAAAATAAATATATAGGTTAGAGGATAAGGGTTCCACATTTTTTATTATTGTTTGACTTAATCAAAATCCCATAGAAAACTGGGAACAAAAACCCGTATTATTCTTCTTCTGTTAGTCAGTTTCAAGGAGATCACTTCAAAACCTAATTTTGCAGTAGTAAATGCACCTCTGGTAATGGTTTTTCCGGCGGTTGTTAGAGGGTCAATTGACCCTCCACGACCCCTGGGCGCCGCCCCTGGTTGAACTGAGGGCATTTGCGTAAAAAGTATATTTTCTATTCTTGGTATATGACCTGTTGGTAAAAAAAGTGTTGCAAGTCTATGTATCCTAAATTTCAATAGGGAATGAATGACCAGACCTCTAATAGTGTTGTAATATAGAGAAGAAAATTTGATGTTAAATATATAATTTATGGATATATTTAAACTTCATTATAACCAATCCATCAAATATTACAAATTTCAACCTGAATTATTAAATAATTTCCTTACAATATTTTAAAAAAATTCAAGCTAAGAAAAAAACAAAACATTAAATAGTAACAAAAGTATAATGAAAAGAGGATTGAGAGCAGCTCCATCAAAAAGAACAATTCCCGATTTTTTTTATCATGAATAAGAACGGATGATCTGCGCTATAAAATTTGTTAATGGAGGAGGTTCCATTATTGGTGGTGCACATGATGAACTATTTCAGTAAATAAATGGCAAATCCAATCCCAATTCTCGAATGTTCTCAGCCATATCTGATCCATATTGCCAATACTCGCTTTCTTTAACTTCATATACCTGAAATCGGACCTTGAGGTGCACTCATCGTGCTAATGTGGTTGCTCATGTAGGAGATTTCGGTATTTCGATTTGAATGTCTTTTTATATTTAACTAATGCAAGTTCAGGTTTATCCTCTGATGAGTTCCATTTTTGCATGCATGTGTATGAATGACAAATCAGAGTATGGCTTGGGAGCAAAAGCTTCGACAAAGGGAAATGTGTAATAGCTACGGTATTAAGTTGATGAAAATATAGCAACCCACTAAAAACATATATACTTTGGCTCCATTTTTTCTACAACACAAATTCGCTTCTGATTAAATTATTCTCTACAAGAGTCCAGGCGACCTATTAAAACCATTTGTTTAACCCCAAACTTGTCAAGTATTAAGTATACAATCCCTTAACGTATAAAAGTTCATTTGCACAAAAAGTTTTTTTAAAAATATTTTCTAGTGTTTACCTGGTTCTCACTAACTGATTGATCAATCAGTTGTCCCTATATTTCGTGTCATGTTCTATGTATGCCACATATGAGAATTTGAATGCAAAACGTTGATAAATCAACTCAATGGTTACAGCAGATTTCAACTCAATAAGCTTAATAAACCAAAAATTTGTATGGTAAGAGTAGAATTTTTTTTTTTCAAAACAACAAACGAAAACAAATCAAGAAACTTAGAAATAAAAGGGATAAATTGAAATGCACCATGCAAAATTACCACACATATATACTACTATTACTAATAAGTATTTAAATAAGACATGGATAATGCTTACAATATATCTACAACTCCATTGGACAATATGAACTCTTGTCATCTAGATTTTAAAATGTGACAGATAGATCTTTGTACTTGTTTAAAACGCGTCACTTTACCTTTCATCGTCACATGTCATTTTCTGGTTAGTTTGACTTTTCATTTTTCTGGTTTTTTTCTCTCCAACCGGAAACTGTCATGTGCAATTGATGAGGCAAACCGGTACATTTTAAACAAGTTCAGGAGAGTATTTGACATATTGAAAGTTCAGGATGCCAATAACCCATTTTGAACAGGTTTAAGGAAGTGTTGATTCATTAAGCCAAATTCAAATTATTGAAGCCAATGCAGCTAGACATGGCCAAATCAAACCAGAACAGAAGGAACCGGATCGAACTGAACCAGGTCAAAACCGGACTGGAATCGGAACCAGCGGTTCATAGATACATAAGGTTTAGGATTAGGTTTATAGAAATGTAAAATCGGAGAATCGGTGATAAATCGGCGGTTCAAAGGCGGTTGAGGCATAGGCTTAGATAATTTATTGATAAAAAAATACATATGCCTTTTGCACTTTTTAATGTTGCAGAGAAAGGTGATGTCGTAGAGTAGATAAAAAAGATGTGGTAGTGAAAGGTACTTTTTCTGCGTTTTGGTAGAAAAAGTTGACATCACCGTGCCCATTTATTATGATAAAGAAATGTGAGGTTAAAGTGTACAATGCATATTAAATGAGAGTAACAACATTTTTACAACAGTTCTTTTTTAACCGTTACTCTTTTTTTCTTAATTTTTACACTATAAATATCATTCTTTCCTCTCCATTTTATTTACATCTATCTATCATCTCTATTTTCTGTCTATTCAATTCAACTCTCAATTTTACACACTTCTAAATTTTCAATATTTGTTCATTTGATATTCTATAATATTTTTTAATTATACATTTTTCAACATTTATTTATTTATTTTGTTTATAAATCATTTTATTATTCTTCAAAACATTAATTTTTTATTTTATTTTTACAAGTTACTTATTTATTTTCAATTATACTCTTAAGAAATATGACAAGTAGTGAAAATTTTATTGATTTAGAAGAAACCCAAGGAAGTGAAGCTCAAGTTACTCAACCTACTCCTACTTCTTCCTAAGTGGAAGGAGCGGGAGGAAGAGTTCTTTCTTCCCATATTTTTACAAAACATTTTAAGAAGGGTTTCGTAAAAGAAAATAATAAATTAGATGCGATTTGTAATTATTATGGTGCTAAGTACCTTCGAAAATTGGGAGGAGGCTATGATACTTTATCAAAGCATATTCAAATTAAACACCTCGAGCAAATGGGGATGGAGCGGGGACAAATACAATTATCGGGGTATGCAACTTCTTCTTCTCAACCTCCTTAGTTATTTCATAATGATCATTCTAATAGTACTTATGGTTTAGCGGAAGCTATTTCGGTAGATTCATTATCATTTAACTTTGGTGAAAGAGTTGGAATTAATGATTGGATTAGTAGAGATGTTCAACCTGCATTTAAAAAAATACCTAGAACATCACTTAAGAGAAATTTAATTAAATCTTATAAAAAACGAAAGCATGATTTGATAAAATATTTTAGTAATAATGATATACATGTTTCTCTTTGTAATGATATTTGGAGTGATCATAATTTAATTAATTCTTATATGGGCTTTTCTTGTCATTTTATTGATGATAATTTTGTATTGAATAAAAAACTCATAACTTTTAGAGAATTTGATGATTCGCATACCGCACATAATATATGTAAAATAATTCATACCATTTTAGAAGAGTATAGATTAATTCAACGAGTTTTTTTTCCATTTCCTTTGATAATACATCAATTGATGAATTAAAATCTATTTGTCAACCAAATTTTGGAGGTCGATTTTTCCATGTAAGATGTTGTGCAAGATGGTTCACGTGTTATGTTTAATTTAATTAAACCAATTAGAGATGTTATTAAATATATTTGGGTACGTCCTAATGTTACAAGAAATTGGTTAAAATTTTGTGAACAACATAATGTGCATCCAAAACGTTTTTCAAAAGATGTTGGTCATGGTTGGAACTCTGCTTATATTTTACTTTGTCAATCAATTGAATATAAAAATTTATTGTTTTCTTTTGCCATCGAAAATATACCAAATTCTAAAGTTTGGGAGTTATGTGCTAAAGTTATGGAAATTTTTAAAATTTTTAATGATGCAACTTATACTTTTAGTCATGTGTATGAACCAACTTCTAATTTATTTTGTGTTGAAGCTTTAAATATTGCATGTGCATTAGATGAGGGTGAAAATTTTGTTGAAATTCATGAAGGCATTAAACAAATGAAAATAAAATGGTTAAATTATTATAAAACATTTCCCGATATTTATCTTATTGCTTGTGTTTTTTATCATCGATTTAAGTATAATGGTTTGCAAGAGATGTTAGAAAATTATTATCAATTGTTAGGATTAGATAAAGAAAATGATATTAATGTCTTTGATATGATTATTAGAGTTAAAATTATTGTTAATGATTTATTTGCTCATTTTCATGTTGTTGATAATGTTGATTCTTCTTCTTCCCAACTCACTCCAATAGCATCATCCACCTCATTAAAAATGGGAACAAAATTTATGATGGAAAGATCTAAAAATCAAGGCATTCGAGCTCACATTCAGAGCTTGAAGTTTATCTAACAACTATTTTTGAGTTTGGTAATGTTGTAGAATTAGATTTCAATATATTAGATTGGTGGAAAAGACATAAGAGGACATTTCCAACTATAGCAAAGATTGCAACTCAAATTCTTGCCGTTCCCACCTCAACCGTTGCGGTTGAACAAACATTTAGTAGAGGAGGAAATATTCTAGACCCAAACAGATCAAGGTTAGCACCCGAATCATTAGAAACACAAGTTTGTGTGAATGATTGGAAAAGGGTGGAATTAAGAACACAATCCAACATTGCTCCATCATCATCATCCGTCGAATATGTTGGAGATTCAACAACAATTCCTACCACTTCCGAATCGGGTGACTCAAGTTAAGTAATTAGTGTTCTATCTAATAATTCAAGGTAAGAGAATTACATGGACTTTGATTCCTCTAACCCTAAGAGGATACGTAAGCAACTTAATTTTTAAAATTAAGTTCAAGTCCTTTTAATCTCTCTTTCTAATATTTACAATTTACTTTCTTTCATTTAATTTTTTTAAATCAAGTTGTATCATTATACAAGTAATAATTTAGTACCTCAATGTTGAAGTATGATATTTGTAATAATTTATTTGTAATGAATCTTATATTAATTAAAATAAGAAATATATGTTTTTTTAACATATTTAAGAAAATAAATTCTTTTGTAATATATACTAATGTTAACACGAATTAAAATCGAAATGTCTAAAATTAACATTAATTAAAATTTAAATGTCTAAAATTAAATTCTAACATATATGAAGGTTCGAACCAAAACCGGACTTAAATCGAGTCAAAACCGGGTCCAAATTTTGTCTAAACCTTAACCGGAACCGGCGGTTTCATCCTATATAAGGTTTAGGTTTAGGCTCATGGAAACTACAAACCGGAACCGGCGGTTCTGGAACCGTGATCATGTCTAAATGCAGCAAATGTTTGCATGTGCCCAAGTTTGGCAACTAGGAGGGTGAAGACTGAAGAAAGTGTTCGTATTGCATCACCGAGAACTATTTGAACCCAAATACCCATGTTTTCAATTCTTTGACCAGCAATTTAAATATTCACTACAAGAAACCGAGCTATACAATTTAACCATCACTAAAATTGTTGTCACAAAATACTATTATTTGTTACAATAAAAAATTTGTTGTCACAAAAATTTTTTTGATGGAGTTTTTGTTAGAAAATTGTCACATAAATTAGATGTTTTGTGACAATATTTTATAATTGTGATTGATAATTTTTTGTGACAACATAAGTTGTAACCGACAATTTAAAAAATGTGACAATTAATATTTATTGTCATGAAAACTATTTTGGTGACAACATAAAAAGTTTGTTGCAAAAAATAAATTATTTTGTATTAATAATTTTTATTTGAAACAAAAAATATGTTAGTTACAACCTGTTGTTGTCACAAAAAGTATATAATGTGTGACAATAAAAAATTTATTGTCACAAAAACCATTACGGTGGCAACATAAAAGCTTGAACAAAAAATTATTATTTTTGTGACACTAATTTCAAATTGAAACAAAAAATATGTTAGTTACAACTAATATATCTCACTAAAAATATTCAATATGTGACAATAAATTATGTATTGTCACA
>CATIWQ010493532.1:0-13894 GCA_949673415.1 Euphorbia schlechtendalii
GTTGGATCCTTAACTTTTTTAGTATTAACAAAAACCACACTTTGTAATATTATTTTGGGACAAATGTAGTTGAATTAAAAATACTACAAAATGAAAAAAAACAATTAAGTTAGCAGTGAGGAGTTCTAGTGTACAACAAATTTGGGAGATGAACTAAAGTAATAGCTAACATGTCGATGAGGATAGTGAAAATGAAGACATAGACGAAAATTGAATTAGAAAAATTAACCCAACCATGAATTATAAAATTGTAATATTTTTCAATTATGTTTTTAGTGGTGTGAATTCTATTGTACAACAAATTTGGGAGATAATCTAAAGCAATATTCAACAGTCGATTAGGATAGTGAAAATAACAACATGAACGTAGATTGAATTAGACATATTAATCTGACGGTGAATTATAGTATTATAATATTTCTCAATTATATTGCAATAAATATGCTTTTTAATACTATATAAATTAATTATTTTGTCTATTTATTTATTAATAGACAAAGTTATTCCTTATTAACGATAATAAATATTCAAATTTTAACATATTATTAATAATATTCTTAAATAATTTTTATTACTTACTATGTATTTTATTTGTTATCAATATTTTTATTTAATTTTCTCATTCTAATAATATATGTGTGTGTACATATATATATATATATAAGTACTTTAATAATATTTGCAATAAATATAAACTGAAACTAAAACTAAACTGAACGATATTGAACTACACTGAATTGAATTAAATAGACTATTGAATAAGTTCAAAAAAAAAAGTAGCAATTCGTTAAAATGTTTAATTAGTCAAATCAAAATCACTAATTATGAAATTGGACTTGCTTCACAGCTTAAACGACGACGTTTCAACTGAATTTAAATTCTGTTTAATGCTGATATTGCAGACAATGATATCCTTTTTTACTGAAAAGTACTACAAAATGGGATTCACACTCCCACTATTGAAATAAAAAAAAGTAAATAAAATGAATTGATTTAATTTTTGTTTGACAAGGATCTGTACCAAACTCATTTAAAAAGGGTAAATCAGTACTCAAACTGAACCATAACTACACACGCTCTGCTCTGTTCCTCTCCTCTCTGTTTCAAATTATTTGTTAACATAGCAACAAAAAAGAAATAGGATTTATAATTTCAGAGTTAAAAACAAACTGTATTTACATATTAGCTGCAGCAAAGTTATCAATTTGCAAAAGGCAGCTCATCATAGCCACCTTATACCATTTATCCCTATTTTCTTTCAGGTTTTATTTTCCCCTCCTTTAAAGAATTCTCCTTTGTTGTGTCTTCTCAAATTTTTTCCTTTCCAGGCATAAAGTAATTACCTTTGCATTTACTTTTGTTAATCACTGCTACTTCTTTTATGTGAAAAGAAAACTGGAAGCATTTAAGAGGGAGAAAGGAAAAGGGTATTTCATTTGGGTTAGATATAAAAAAAAGGACAATTTATTACAATACCAATCTTGGAACTGTAACAAGGATTTTTTTTTTGGTTTTTGTTTGTTTTTTTGGGTTCTCATAGCATGATTATTAATTTTTTTCTGCAGCGGACTATAGCCACTATATAAAAAAAAGGAGTTAAAAGAAAGCTGTAACAGCCGTTTGGTGTATCAGCTATCAAAATTCACTGGCTTTATTAAGAAGCTGCAGTTTTGGAGGTTTCTTTCACATTCGTCATCAAAAAAGGTACATTTTCTGCGGTTACTTATCCAAGGGTGATTATTACACCCTTTTGCTTTTATGGGTTTTTGATTTTGGTATCTGGGTTTGATTCAAAATCCTTCCTTTTTTACATTGTTTGCTTCACAGATCCAAAAAGCACGAAAGGGAAAAATGTTGTCACAGAAACAAGCAGAGGAAGAAATGGTGTCCAGCTTTAATGAAGGTGAGCAAAATGAACAGAAAGAAGAAGGCAAAGGAGACGAAGATGACTCCATTTTTAGCGTCAAAAGCTTACTTTGGCATGGTGGGTCTGTTTATGATGCCTGGTTTAGTTGTGCTTCAAATCAGGTACCAAAAATAAAAAATACCCATTCACAATATCACTGGAGCTGCCCTAAATTGATTTTAGTTTTCTGAAATTAATCTTTTTCCCTGTGAAATACAGGTTGCTCAGGTTCTATTAACCCTGCCCTACTCATTCTCACAAATGGGGATGCTATCAGGGATTATATTGCAAGTATTTTATGGTATAATGGGAAGCTGGACTGCCTATCTCATCAGTGTTCTGTATGTGGAGTACCGAAGCAGAAAGGAGAAAGAGAATGTCAGCTTCAAGAACCATGTTATACAGGTTAACTTTCCAAGAAAAAAACCCATCTCTTTTTAGTTTTTTTTATGTTTTCCAAGAAAAAAAGATCAATTTTTTATTCTTGATTACAGTAAGAAGAAAATATCTTGGTTGTTAGTGGTTTTTCTTTATCTGCAGTGGTTTGAGGTGCTGGATGGTTTACTGGGTCCAACCTGGAAAGCAGTTGGCTTGGCATTTAACTGCACTTTTCTCCTCTTTGGTTCAGTTATACAACTTATAGCCTGTGCAAGGTGTTTTGCTTTTAAGATTGCAATTAAAATGTGTTTGACTTTTAAGATTGCAATTAAAAAAGGGGGGTTTTGGTTAATTCTCTGATTAGCTTTGTTTTATGTGGTGATTACAGTAACATATACTACATAAATGACAAATTGGACAAGAGGACATGGACTTATATCTTTGGAGCTTGCTGTGCTACTACTGTTTTTATACCTTCATTTCACAACTACAGAATTTGGTCTTTTCTTGGTCTTGGAATGACCACTTATACTGCTTGGTACTTGACCATTGCATCCATTGCTCATGGCCAGGTAATTGCTAAATCAGCCATTGGATTTGAGGACTTTTTTTATGTTTTATTTTTTGGATTAATCTGTATTTTTTATATTTATGCTTTTTTTTTTGTAACACAGGCTGAAGGTGTAACCCACACTGGTCCTAACAAATTGGTTCTTTATTTCACAGGAGCTACTAATATCCTCTACACATTTGGTGGCCATGCTGTCACTGTGTAAGTCTTTATCTCCTTTACTTAGTTACAATAGTCAAATGATTCCCTGAACTTTAAAAAATACCCTGTTACCTCCTAAGCTTGTAAAAATGTATCAATTTGTCCCCTAAACTTGTAAAAAACGCATCAATTTACCTTGATTGTCACGTGTCAACTTCTGATGGAGAGAGAAAAATGATTTATTAGAAAAGTCAAACCATCTAGTAAGTGACACGTGATATTTATGAGGTAAATTTATGCTTTTTTTACAAGTTAAAGGGTAATCGAGTGTTTTAAAATTCAGAGGATCACTTGACTTTTGAAACATTTTTTACTAAACGAAACCCAAATCTGAAATGATAGTTTTTTTGCATGATTGACGTGTCATCAAATATGCTAATGTGTCAATCATTTAAACATGCAAACCATGTTATTCCGAAGGAAAAATTGCCCCTTAATCGATTAAGTTTTTGACTTTCTACGTTCTAATAACTAACTGCTACGAAAATTTCAACTGTGATTGGGTTTCCCTTGCCTATATTAGTCAATGTTTTTTGTATAATTTGCTGGCTAATAAGATTTTCTTGGTGGTTATTACAACTCATACAACGGCTGGTTTTGACCGGTTCTTAAATTATTCATCTTTTGCTTAATTAACATGTATGTACCTGATTTTCTACTATTCTTAGGTCTACCAAATCCTTTGGACTTGATTACCTTTTTGATAAGTTAATGCCAAGGGTCACCCAAATAAATAATGCAATATCTTAATGGGACCATCTGAAGATTTTCTGTATTTAAACTTGAAAGTTTTTCACATAATGTTCACTATTTTTAGCTTGCGAGTAAAAAAGAACATATGAATAAAATGGATAAACAACAGTAATCCTAAGCTGGCATATTTGATATTCACAGGTTAAAAATGATTTTTCAAGCTTGTTGTCATCCTGATGTGAGTCAAACCGCTTTATTTTCCTTTTATGGTGATGAGGTTTTATTTGTGTTTTGGGGTTGGATTGTCAGTTTCATTCAAGAATCAGATGGGATCCATATTTGTGTATTTGGATCGAATAAAAACAAATTTCAAATTAGGGAAATGATCATTTGAGTTAAACACTAGTAGCTGTAGTAAGGAATTCGATCTTTTAAATTTCGTGTTTTTTTAATCATGAATCATGTACTCACGAACCAACATTCATCAAGTTTTCAGCTGAAATCACTAAATTTGCTTAATAACAGGGAAATAATGCATGCAATGTGGAAGCCTCAAAAGTTCAAGTACATATATCTACTCGCAACTCTATACGTCTTCACTCTAACAATTCCATCAGCCACTGCCGTCTACTGGGCATTCGGAGACCAACTCCTAACCCATTCAAACGCCTTTTCGCTACTCCCAAACTCCACCTGGCGCGACGCCGCTGTCATCCTCATGCTCATCCATCAGGCATTTTCTCTCACCTCACTAAAGTAATAAATTAATTGTATGCATATATATATAACTGGAACTATTCTCGCACAATGCAGTTCATAACGTTCGGATTCGCTTGCACGCCGCTGTATTTTGTGTGGGAGAAAGTGGTAGGAATGCACGATACAAAGAGCATATTTTTGAGGGCATTGACAAGATTGCCAGTGGTGATTCCAATATGGTTCTTAGCAATAATATTCCCTTTCTTTGGGCCCATAAACTCGGCGGTAGGGGCGCTTTTGGTCAGTTTCACGGTTTACATCATCCCTTCTTTAGCCCATATGCTCACTTATCGCTCCGCCTCGGCTAGGCAGGTAAATGGTCCATTTTTATCATCATCATTATTATAATTATTATCACAATGTTTTAATTGCATCAGGCTGGCATTAGATAGGAACATATGTGCTAACAGTTATGTGTGTTCTGTGGTGGGTATTTTTTACCAAAAAGTGTTTTATATGTTATGCTTTAGATTAGTGTTTTTTAGCCCCACGATTTTGGAAATTTATGAGACAAGATGAGGTTGGTGGCATTTCATTGTCATTCAGTTATGCAGTACACTTTTCTTGTACTAGCCGTTGCATCAAAATAGCTGGCATTAAACTATCAATTTGATTGTTCAACTTGCTTGTACCAGCATGCCCCGGATTTAACATGACTTAATTAGCATTTTTGTTCAGCTGGTCTAAAAAACGATACATGTCTACGTATACTTATAAATCGTTATATTTTTCCGTGACTTACGCTAGCACATAGGACCAAATTTAGCATTTTTTTGCCGTGACACTAATACGTAGCACCAAAATGCATACTTTTGCTAGTGTTTGCACCATTACACTATGTCATTCTTCCAACTATAGCAATCAATTTTATGAAAACCACTATATAACAAATAAATGCTGAAAAATGCAGAATGCGGCAGAGAAGCCTCCGAGATTCTTGCCGAGCTGGACGGGGATGTATATGGTGAATGGATTCATAGTAGTATGGGTACTTGTAGTTGGGTTTGGGTTAGGTGGTTGGGCAAGCATGACCAATTTCATAAGGCAGGTTGATACTTTTGGTCTTTTTGCTAAGTGTTACCAGTGTCCGCCACCTGTCGCCGCCAAGCACCACTGAGTCTGAGTCTTCACCTCTGGATTCATTCCTCCAGTGCTTCTTTATTTTATATATTCTCTCATTTGATCTATACATGTAATAATATATTGTACTTGTGTTTTTCTCTTCAACATTTATGAGCTGTAGGGTGGTTTTTTGAATGTTGGTGTTTTGATTTAATTAGGGCATGTTAGCTCTGTTTTATATTTATTTGTGTCAATCAAAATGCAGCTGCAGCTATATCTTGTTTGCTCAAAGAATTTGCAGTGTTGGAATAATTAAATAATGGGTTAATGGTGAAAAAATGATTTGACGAAATAATCTTTAACGATCATTTTTAACTGTCAATCGGCAGTAAAATTTCTAACAGAAAATGTAACAATTTTAGACGTAATTATGAGTTTCTAATAATTAGTCAGAATCTGCTAGTTGTTTTAATTAAACTAATATTGGCTTGCTTATTTGTTGTACATATTTTTGCTCATGAAAGGCATTGACTTAAACAACCAGTGTCATTAAATATTTTCATTCAATTCTTAAAAGTACTATATGTAACACTTGACCAATTTAATTAAACTGATCAATTAAGTTATTATTTTATTATCTTAGTATAGTGGTTAGGATTTAAAAGTGGACATGTAATTTCTTAAAATTTCAAATTCGAGTCACATTCGGAATAAGAATGAGATCTTTTCTTTTTATTTAATATAAATGAAACTGTGTAATTTTTTTTAAAAAATATGCATTTAAACTCTGCTCTATTCAAGTTATATATTTGATACATGACATATCTTATCTTAGTGCATAGACAAATTATATTAGCAACGAATAAACAAAGACTTAACAATTAACAAACCCGTGCTCAACTTTCCATATACTTTTATTTGAAATAATTATTTAATATACTTAGAATGAATATAAAAGACACAATAAAAATTTTAATAGGCATACAGTAAAAATTAAGTCAACATTTACGTGATTGTTTCTATATAAAATATAGAGTTAGAACAAATTTATGATTATTATGAAAGGTAACAATTTGTTTTTTTAAGATTATTTTATATTTTTTTTTTGGATTCCAAATTATGAATTTAAAGTTTTGGAGATTCTGAGTTCATAAACACAAGAGTCTCAGAAGTATAAAGATTCCTCAGAAGTAGCAAAGGTTTTCAAAAGCACAAATATTTCAGAAATCTGATAATATCTCAGAGGAGCAAATGGACTCAGAAAAAGTTCAAGATCTCAGAAGACAATTGAAGACTAAGGATCAGAAACAATCAAACAGAAGTTCTTCTGAAATCGCAAAAAGGGTAACTTAGTCTTTTAGGGCTAAAAGTCACGGGAGCTGATCTCGCATTAATGCTGCTGTGAGCCTTTGTTCCTCAACATGGAAAAGGACAAGAGCTGTTGGGATCTCAGGAACAAAAACATTCCTGCAAATCGCATAAGCAGACAACCGTACAAATGTGGCGAATTCATCCTGACAATTGCGGTGTGAATTCGACTTGGACGTGCCTCTCAAACGAATCCTTAACAGAAACTTTAGCTACAAACAACGGGAAGATTTTCAACACCAGTCCAAGAAAAATGGAAACATTCCCTCCCTCTATAAAAGGATATTACCCACCATTGAAGAATGTTGCCGAAACTATTGAAATCTTAAGAGTGCAATCAAGCTTCACAAACTCACTGCAATCTTCTTTTGAATCAAAATAGCAAACGCTTTTTTCTCTTTATTTGTTTGTAATCGAGCTTACTGAAACAAAGTTCAGAAGCTCATCTTGTTAATTATAAAATCTTTTGTAGATCACTAGCTAGGGGTAAGTTAGTGTGAGGGAGAAATCTTGAGAGGAACTTACTCTTGAAGATAAGAAGCTCGAGCCTTAGATACAGTTGGACGGAACTTCTGTATTGGTATAGCTTATAGAAGTGAAGATTATTGAAGGGTATTTCAATCAAAGCTTTGTAAAAGGTTTTCTCTTCACCAGAAGAAGAGCATATAGTGGATTAAATCTTGGACAGAAAATTCCAAGGACTGGATTAGGTAGAGGCTGGACCAAGATAAAAACAGTTGTTTGAGATCTCAATACTTTGCGTTATTTTCCGTGGTTAATCTAGATCACATCTTAAACACTAGGGCCTTAAAAATGGAATTTTGAGTAAAACTATTTTACTCAGAAGTTAGTTTTAGCTATCCTCTGATGAAAAAGAATCGTTCACCTTCATCTGACCTATTTTACATCTCTCTGGATCCAACATTTTTTATAAAGTAATTTTAATTTTACCATTTATCAAAATTTTCACTGAATTTCCATTAAAATCTATGGTGGAAAAGAGTAAAATAATTGTTATTTTTGTAAAACATAATGAAAACCCAATCCAATGTATATAATAGTGTATTAGTATCAATTATGAAATGTATTATCGGATGAAAAAGAATATAAATTGTGTGACAAATGAAATGACATTAATCAATAATGTAACTAATCAACAGAAGCTGCACATACACTCTCCTTAGATAAAAAAAAGGCACTTACTCTCCTTTGATAAGAAAAGGAACTATACTAAAGTAAACTCTTCTTTCAATTGCAAAGTTGGATAAAGATTTCTATATATAATTATCAGTGCATTGAATTGAGCTTAAGGGAAACCAACATCTTTGGTACAACACTAAAGATAATATATGTAATATTATATTTAAAGAATAACTTTTTGGATGAATAGTTTGAACATTTGGTTTATATATCATTTTATTTCTGTGATGCGCAATTTGATAAATTTTTTTCTATTTAGTACAATTCACAAAAAATACCATCAATAAAATATCTATATGACACATACATTTCTATTGTAATGAGAATAAGAGTTTAAACTCATTATATAACAAATGTATTAAATGAATAGCACGTGCCACGTAGAAAATGCTTTTACTAAATTTATCTTTTATAACTTTCAATCATTTTGCTATATGAGATGTCAAGGACAATAAACTACTTACACAAAAGTATTTTAAGGAAACTCTCAAGGACATAACGATAAAGAACCGTTGGGCCATTAAACATAAGATTCTCAAGTTTTTTTCATAAAAAAGTTTAGCTTTTAACTAACACGTTAAATTATAAATTTAAAGTGAACTAAATTTTACTGTGTGAGAGACAAAGGTTCCATCTCATGATATTGTTACAATCAAATTCACTTTAGTTCCTTGTTAATGTTCGTTGTACTCAACTTTTGACTTCTCATTATGACATTATGTAAAGTTCCCCTCACTATTCATGTTTCATATACGGTGCATTAATTTTTTTTACTTATCTTGAACAACAAATAAAGTTGATGATCTATTTTTTAAAATATAGAAAAAATATTTTAAACAATTTGTTACTTTTTATTATAAGGAATAATTTATTTATGTAATGAATATAATTACAATTTCTTTTATAAATATTTTATTTTGAACTGAATTATTTTAAGCATCTGCTCTTGTTTAATGCAATTCAAACTAAATTTCGTCTTGCAGTTCGCAAATGTTCCTTGCAGGATATAAGGTTCTAGTCCAAGTGATTCCATAATAAAAATACTTAATTGCGCAATAGTTTTACGAACTAAACAAGATTCGTGGTATAATTATAATATTATAAGGTATAAACATGTATAAATTATATCTCTGATAAAATATAATCATTCGCAATTCAAATCACTCATAAGTTAAACTTTCAAAGCAGCTATACAGCTCTCCTAAAATTCGGCTATCATATCATTCATCTCAATTCCAATGACTTAGTCATAGGAATTTATTCATAATCTAAACTCTTGTAACATTAATAAGTGCAATTTTGAGAAAACTTGTCAATAGATCATATATGTTTATAAACAGAATAAAATTCCTATACTGAAAGAAAATGGTTTATGTGGCTTTTCAATTCTAAATCAATGCACAAAATCTGTTTAATACAATTAGAGATCTAAAATGATGTTAAAAGCATTGAGAGCAACCGAATATTCATATACTTCTTTAACTACATACAAAATCTTGACATTCATAATTTGAAAATCTCACATCAGTTAACCAAATTTGACACCCACTGAATCGTACTTGCTCACCAAAGCAATCGATTCACCAAAACAAATTCCCAAAAAATACGGAATATTTTGAAATATCAAACAATTAGCGGCTCCCTTAATATATTGGCAAACATGCCATCAAGATTTGGCAACTCTTTTTCCATTTCTGCTTCCTGAATCAGTGTGCTGTTCATTTGTTCTTCCACTTTCCTCATCTTATCCTGCAAATTCAAAATCACAAATTCAAGCCTACACTTCTCAGCCCTATGATTCTCAGCTTTGATTGCCAACTTCTTCATCTCCAATTTACAAAACTTTACCTCACTGATAACATCACTTAACTCCACTATTCTTCTCCTCAAAGGTATCACATTATACCCCATGGTTTGCAACTCCTCCATTGATTTCCACAACTCTCCAGCGTTGACCCAAAAATTATTCACTCGTAAACACTGGATTTGATCCACAGCTTCTTCAAATACCCCGTCCCACGCAGAAATCAAAGCTTTTCTTGCATGCTCGGAATAGTTTCTAAGATGATAAAAATGAGGGCTTTGAGGAATACCCTTTAATATTCTAGAAACCATCACTACTTGCAATGAATTTGTGGTTGTCTTCTTCTTGTGCTTGATATCAGACAAATCTAAAGCATCCATTTCAGTGCTTATACAGCTTCCTTCTTCATCGGCAACGCCTGACTGAATTTCTTCTTCTCCTGATTCATCAAATTGGAAAACATCAATAGCAAAGATGAAAATATACATGCATACATCCATACATATGTTTTGCGAAATAATTCAATGATGGAAGAAGGGAAAGAAAAGCAAACCTGATGGTACAATATGTTCAGATAAAATTTGGGCCAGCAAAGAGCTACTTGGAATAGCATCGCATTTACTTGAGACTTTGGGTTCAACTGAAATCAGAGAAGTGGGTGGTTGTCTTTCTCTAAGTGCCCTGATTATTCGTCGTGGATGTTTATTACGAGCAGGGCCGTGACTATAGAATGCAGACTCAGCCTTAAATTCAAAACCTGTTAAATAGTAAAACCCGTAACATTAAATTAATATGTGATGAAAAGGTGAAAAATAAACCAACGATGCCTCATTTATTGAACCATAATCACGAACACACAGAATGCATAAATATTTTGGTAATCCTGTCGAAATAAACCTTACAATGAATGGGGAATTGATAAGGGAACAAATGGAGAGAAACCTGAGGCGAACATGGCTGCAAATCAGAAAACGTCTGTACTAGACTCACTTGGCCGGTTTTCTTCGTCTGTGTTTAGTAAACTTCGATTTGAATGAAATCACTGTGAATTAATTGCTCACCCACTCTAGGGATTCTCTTTCCAAGTTAAATTGGATCAAAAATTTTCAAATAAACTTCGTCCATTAATTCATTTTCTATGCGAACGGTCTGATTCGTCTATGAATCATTTTTTTTTTCTGGTTCAATGCATCAATCCATCAACCTAGTCGGTTGTTATCCTGGCAGCATCATTAATAGATAGTACATTCTAAGATTATGTGACATGTAGAATGAAAACTCACATTGCTGACATGTTAGAGCATATTTAATAGATATAGTCTACTCCAATATAATAGTTTTGCCACATAAGTAAAAATTGACAATTAATTAAAAAAAACTTTGCATTGTATCATAATAAATGTTGAACATTTCTATTTGATCTTTTACATATAAACAATCAAACAAAAATCTTACTCATCAAATTAATTGATATTTTAATATTGAATATTGATACACTTTATTTAATGGGTAAACTTTAAAAAAATACCGTGTGGTATCGACCGCTTTTAAAAAGGATCTTATGATATTTCAAATCTTAAAACGGGATCTGAAATTTCAAATCGTTATCAAAACAAGGATTTTTCGTTAACCTCATCAATTTTACTAATATGACAAGGGATATTTTTATAAAATTACATTTAAGATTATTTAATTTAATTTAATTCTTTTTCTTTTTCTTTCTCTTTCTCTTTCTCTTTCTTTTTCTTTTCCTTTCTTTTCTTTTCTCTATTTCTCTTAACTTTCCTTCTCTTTTCTTTTCTTTGTCTGCCTCTTTCTCTGCACTTTCTATATCTTTTCTTTTCTTTTCTTTTCTTTTCCTTCTCTTTCTCTCTGCATTTTCTATCATTTTCTTTTCTTACTTCATCTACAGTCCTCACCGCCATACCTTCACCGTCACCGGCTTCAAAATATCCTCTCTAAACCCCTCACTGCAAACTCGCATCTAGACCTGCACAATTGAAACCTTTTCATGAGATGAAATAAGAGGTTGAAGATAATTGATTAAATTCTTTCTATGTCCTAAAAAAAAATAATTAAATAGAAACAAAAACACTAAAAATAATAATAAAATAATAAATAAATTTGGGTTGTCTTCCAAAAAACTTTTTTGATTAATGTCGTTTAGCTCGACACATCTTTCGTTCAACCGGAATTCCATGCTATTATTTCTGATCCAATCTCTTCTATACCCAATCCTTTGATTGTTTCCTTCAACTCATTATTCAACAAAAGATCAAAGTTATCGAAATTAATTTCATTAAGAACAAACATCCCCAAATGCAAAAGCAATGAATCATTAACAATATTATCCACCATACCAACAAAGTAATTTTCTTTGAGAAATTTACCACTCTCACAAATTTGGTCTAGGGAATCAATGAATGGATCATTTATCTCAACAATCCAAAGCTTACCATCTTCCTCTTCTTTTGCGATTTTTGACAACCTTTCGGGAAAAGAGAATTGGCGAACTATTGGTTTTGTACTTATCATTGCCAATTCCTTATTACCTTGAACACTTATCTCATCTTCTGAATTTTCTTTTAAATTCGAAATTAAATTTTCGTTACTGTTTACCCTGGACTCCAGGTTAACAGTGACGTTTTCAAATTTGTCATTGATAAGCAATTCGTTATGTTCCAAATTTAATTCATTTTGAGATTGGAACTTACCTTGGTTCTCGAAATTACTTTTATTGATATTGCAAAATGCTTTTGGTTAATACTCCTCTCCATAAAGTAGGGGAAACGTAACAACCATGTGCCCAATAATCCCACAAAATTCACAAAAAACCAAAGGTGGTGCTCTTAAAGCTCTTATCATCACTTCGAGTGTCATGGCTGGAATGCGCTTCTGATCAAATATGGTCATCAAAACAAACAAAACTAATTAGTGTTAATCCTTGGCAACGACGCCAAAATTTTATATGTGTCGAATCCGTCAAAAATAAATTCCTATTACTCAATTGATTGGATTTGTAATGTTAAGTAAGTAGGGTCGAATTCATAGAGACTAATAAAATCAATTTTAATTGAATTAATGACCAATGAAAGTAAAAGCAAAAAATAAATAAAATGGGGGGTTTGAGATTTGTTTGGAAATCAACAGTTAACAAAATTGGGAAATTAAAGAAATAGAAATCCAATTGGCAAGAGTCGTAGGACCCAGGAATACTTTCACCTTGATATCAATCGATCACGGGCACAAAATATAAGTTTCTTGAGTTTTTCAGTCAGTTAGCTTAATCATGATAGTACAATTAATAAAATCTTTTCTAAACACGAGAATGATAGTAGATAGCTAAATCATTTACCCTCAATTTTGAAACGCACTTATAGATAGCTGACAAGGTTTAATCCCAAAAAAGCATTATGTGTAAGAACCAACTTTAATTCAAAACTTTATGATAGCATAAAGAAAAGTATTAATTCAAATCCAACCACGAAACTTCTAGAAGAATTCGTTTGTTACAAATTTTTTATTATATCATGATAGCATAAACACAATAGAATTACAATATGTTCGTCCTTTCAAGAGCAAGAATTGGCCGGATTGAAGAATTCAAAAGGAAAACAATAAAAGATGTTACCGGTTTGGATTCGAAAATTGGTTTCAAGAGAAAGATTAAGAACAAGCCTCACGATTAAAAATTAGCCTCAAGTAATTCTCTTAGTCGAAAGATGAAAATTAGTTACGCATAATTGAAGAAAACTAAGAAGAAATTGTTATTAAAAATAAATTAAGAACAAGATAGTCAAGGGTCTCCCTAATGCTGAAATTCTATGCCTATTTATCCTCGAATAATTCTTTTAAACAATCCTAATTAAACTCAAAAACAAAATAAGAAAATTGAGTCTTTCTAAATAACTAAAAGGAAAAGATAAAATAGGAACATAGAATTAATGTGAAT
>CATIWQ010493564.1:0-13918 GCA_949673415.1 Euphorbia schlechtendalii
TCAAACTCTCCCCTCTTTCTCTTGGTCAGTATACTTATAGGTTGGTTATCCTCTTCATCTCCTGAGCTACTCTCTTCTGAAGGCCTTTGCACGTACTGAATTTTGTTCATGGAATATGTGATTCCTTGAGCCTTCCCTTCAGTCACTTCAGTAGGAGTTATTAATACTCCCTCAGCAGTAAGTACCTTACTTCTGCTTATTCTGCTTCTCTTTGCCTTAGGAACTTCTTCCTGTTTCAGCACAGGTTCCCTCTACCTCTTGGGGGAGACTTCCTCAACCCCTTTAGCCACTTCACCCTTCTTTGCTGCCCTCAGCTCTTTCTCTCTTCTCTTCTTCATTATATCCTTTAGCAGGGCCTCCTCCCTATCCCACTTCATTCCATAATCGACCTTCTTATCAAAGGTCTCCCTCACAATCTCATTGCCCATCAAACCTTCTTCCTCTGAGCAGTCTGTATTAGAGAATGCAACAATCCTGCTAATTAAACCACTAAGTGTGAACTTGTGGTGTAACATATGCTGCATGATGATCACATGCCAGTTGACCTTCTTCTTCTCTACCAGATGGAACAAAATACAATACTCATAGCTAGATACTACATTGGTTGAGTTCATCTTTTGAAGTATAAGATGTGCCATTATGAACTGCCAGTATATAGGCTCTTAAGGCATATGATTGCTTATCTTCTCACCAAACCACCCTTCTGGCATTTACGCCTTCCTATCATAGTTGATGGAATCTTCACATCCTCATCTTAGAGCCAGACCTTCATCTTTCATATTCAACAGCTTTGCTAGAAAAGTTGGAGTAATGGTGATCTCTTTCCCTTTAACTTCTGTTTTGAGCTCTTCATCGCTCACTGTGAACCTTTTTAGATTGTTGTAAAACTCAGTAACTATCTTGGGAAAAGTTGACTCCTTTAGTCTGATCCAAGTTCCAAGTGTGTGAAATTCAATCGTTTCTTTGTAAGGAGTAGCTTGAAGGAAGGAATTATCTCTCAGAAATCACTAAGGTATAATGGTAGAGGGATTTTACCTGTGTAAAATAGGTTCAAAGGTCTTTGGAGGGATTTTTATGACTACTTGCTCTTTAGAACCGGCTTTTGATGATCTAGTTCTTTTGGGTGCCATTTGAGAGAAAGGTTTAGGGAATTAGGGTTCTTTAGAGGAGATAGGATTTCTCAGCGAATTTGAAAAGAAAAGCTCTGAGAATTTTGGTAAATTGTTTGGACAATGAACAGTCTTTTCTTTTATATAGAGGCGGTTTTAGAGGGATGGAAAAGTAATTTACCATAGTAACGGTTTCAGCATTTAGCTTTTAAAATATAGGTAACCATCAAAAGCGTGATTAATGGATGAATGTGAAAAGTTTTAACCTAAAGATCCGGCTTGGGATTCGGGTTTTTGAATTTTGAAATGTGGAGCAGTTTGCGGGTCAAATCTTCTGAGTCATGGCGTTATCCTTTAGTTTTAGAAGATGACAGTCGCTTTCGAGACACATTTTATTTCTGAGTGATTACTCCTTCTGAGTAATGTTCACACTAGATTACTCATACCAATTTCTCTTCCGAGGAAAGCGAATTGATCTTTGCTCAGAGGTTTGGTGAAGATGTCAGCTCTTTGTTCTTCAGTGGAGATGTATACTACCTTAAAGTCTTTCTTGAGAACGTGATCTCTTATGAAATGATGTTTGATGTTAACATGTTTCATCCTGCTATGCTGAACTAGATGCTTCGACAGGTCAATTGCACTCTTGTTATCGTAGAGAATCTCTATGCATTCTAACTTGACTCCATAGTCTTCAAGTTGCTGTTTGATCCATAGTGCTTGTGCAACACAACTTCTACCAGTCATGTATTCAGCTTCTGTAGTGGATAGAGCTACTGAGGTTTATTTCTTGCTGTACTAAGAGACGATACTGTTTCCCAGAAAATGACATCCTCCAGTAATGCTCTTCCTTTCCAGTTGATCTCTTCCATAGTCAGCATCAGTGAATCCTTTTAATGAGAAGTGTTCATTATTTGGATAACATAATCCAGCTTCAATGGTTCTAAGCAGATATCTGAGGATTCTCTTTACTGCGCTCAGATGTGATTCTCTAGGATCACTTTAATATCTTACGTAATAATAGACTGCATATTGAATGTCGGGCCTGCTTGCAGTTAGATACAATATAGAGCCAATCATTCCTTTGAACGTCTTCTGATAAACCTTTTTGCCTTCTGAGTCTTTGCTGAGTATGGTGTTGGAAGCCATAGGGGTTGACATTTCCCTTCCATCTTCAATACCAAATTTCTTCAAAATCTCCTTGGTATACTTAGATTGATTGATGAATATTCCATGTGAACTTTGTCTGATTTGGGAATCAAGAAATAAGGTTAATTCTCCCATCATTGACATCTCAAATACAAGTTTCATTTGAGAACTGAATTCTTTGCACATCCTTTCATTAGTGGCTCCGAAGATGATGTCATCAACATAGATCTGAACAAGAAGTATGTCCTTGTTCTTTCTTCAGATGAATAAGGTTGTGTCTGTCTTACCTCTGATGTATCCCTTTGAGGTGAGAAAGCTTGTTAGTCTTTCATACCAGGCTCTGGGTGCTTGCTTCAGACCATATAGAGCTTTCTTCAGCTTGTATACATGATGGGGAAATTTTGAGTCTTCAAAGCCTGGAGGTTGCTGGATATAGACTTCTTCTAAGATGAATCCATTAAGAAAGGCACTCTTTACATCCATTTGATACAATTTGAATCCCATATGAGATGCAAAGGCATATAGGATTCTTATTGCTTCAAGTCTAGCTATTAGAGCAAATGTTTCATCATAGTCCATCCCTTCTTGTTGATTGTACCCTTGAGCCACAAGTCTTGCTTTGTTTCTCACTATGTTTCCTTCTTCATCAAGCTTGTTTTTGAATACCCACTTAGTGCCAATGATAGATTTGTTCTTTGGCCTTGGGACAAGATCCCATACATCACTTCTGGTGAACTGGTCCAGCTCTTCTTGCATGGCCATCATCCAACTTTCATCATGTTCTGCGTCTTCAAATTTCTTTGGTTCTATAATGGATACAAATGCTAGATGACTTGTCATTTTGCTGAGTTATCTTCTGGTGAGAACATGATTCTGAAGTGCATCAAGGATCAGTCTTTCAGGATGGTCCTTCTTGATTCTAGTTTCTCTGGGCATATCATGATGAACAAGTACCTCCACTACTTCTGGTTATCTTTCTTCACCTTCATGTTCTAAGAATTTGATCTCAAATGGTTCATCCTTTGCTGACTTTTCTTCTTGGGTTGGCTCAGAGGATTGTTTATGTGAGACAGAACCTCCATCTTCCTCTAAGCTCCTTCTTCTTCCTACATGGTTAGTTTCATTGAAATCTACATGTACTGACTCTTCCAATGTTGCTGTTCTTTTGATGAATACTCTATAAGCTTTGCTATATGTTGAGTAGCTAAGAAAAATAGCTTCATCAACTTTAGGATCAAACTTGCCTAGTTGTTCTTTATTCTTGAGTACAAAACATTTACATCCAAAAGATTTGAAGTACCAAATTTTAGGTTTTCTACCTTTCCAAATTTCATAGGGAGTTTTATCAATTACTGATATAATATTTACCCTATTTAATATGTAATAGGCAGTGTTGACTATCTCTGCCCAAAAATATTTGGGAAGGTTGTTGTCACTCAGCATTGACCTGGCCATTTCAACTAAGGTTCTGTTTTTCCTCTCAATAACACCATTTTGTTGAGGGGTGTGAGGAGCAGAGAAATTGTGTTCAATTCCTCTTGCATCACAGAAAATAGCGGATAATTTATTCTCAAATTCTCTACTATGGTCGCTTCTTATTTTAGACAGAAGGACTCCCTGTTCTACTTCAATTCTGTTACATAATCTGGAGAACCCTTCATAATCTTCATCCTTACTACTTAGTAGGATAACCCATGTATATTTGGAATAATCATCCACTATAACCATGGTATACCTATGTCCACCCATGCTCATGGAAAGAATAGGACCAAACAGGTCTAGATGGAGTAATTCTAAGACTCTTTTAGTTGAAAAGTCAGATTTAGATTTAAAGCTCTTCTTAAATTTCTTTCCATACTGGCAAGCACTACACAAGTGATCCTTTTCAAAGTTTAAGCTTGGCAAACCCTCAACAAGTTTCTGTTTAACTAATTTGGTCAGAAGGTTCATGTTAGCATGTCCCAACCTTCTGTGCCAAAGCCATGACTCTTCTTCTTTGTTTATTAAACATATATCTTTCTTTGAATTATCATTTAGATTAATTATAAATACGTTATTGACTCTAGGAGCATATATCAAGATTTTATTTGACTTACAATCAATGATTGAGCATCCTTCTAAGTCAAAGATGACTTTTCTACCTTGATCACACAGCTGGGCAACACTCAGAAGATTGAACTTTAATCCATCCACAAGGGAAACTTCTTCAACTTTGATTGCTGCTCCAATGGTTCCTTTACCAATAATTTTTCCCTTTTTGTCATCCTCAAAGCTTACACTTCCATATCTTTTGCATTCTAATGATATGAATGATGTCTCATCTCCTATCATGTGTCTTGAGCATCCACTGTCTATATACCAGATCTGTTGACCTTTTGTGGATCTAAGACTTACCTACAAAAGTAGATGGTCAAAATTTTTGAACCCAGTTTCCCTTGGGTTCAGATGCATTATGAATTAAATCAGGCCATTCATAAGAATCATAAAAACCATTTTTATGTCTACACATAGAAGTTATATGATTCTTCTTTCCACAGAAGTTGCAGAAGACCTTCACAGCTTTTCTGGCCTTTTCTTTCTACAGAGTTCTGGGAGATGGACAAAGATCAAAAGGTTCCTGAAGTGGTTACCTCTGAGGTATGACTCTTCTTCTGGCTTGTGGATTTGTTTGAGTCATCTTCTGATAACCTCCTTTCTGATGACTATATACATCATACCTGTATCCATATTCCTTATAGCTCCTTTGTCTAGAAGCTGAGGATTCACCTTGATGTATCCTTTGAGCATTTGGCTTTGGAGAGGTGATCATCTTCTGAGTATCTTTCTTCTGATGTTGTACCTTCTACTAAGGATGCCCATTCTTCTAAGGTACTGATTTTACGGGCAGAGTTATTTTGCCCGATATATGTCCTTCTACCAACATTACTCTTCTGCCGAGATTGGTAGCGTTGACTCCTACCAGAACCAATTCTTTGTTGAGCTTCTTAGCCTCAGTTTCAAGCTCACCTTGCCTCTTGTGAATAGCTTTGGTAGAGTTATCTCTAGCTATATCTCGGATGCAGAAGTCTTCAAAATCTTCTTCCAGAAGCTTTATATGTTTCTTGTTCTTTTTAACCTGCTTGTAAATTTGTGCAAGCAGTTGCATGATTTCATCAGGAATATTGAATTTGGAATTTACCTCATCATTTTCCTGAGATTTTCTTTCTGAAGATGAGATTTTCTCTGTGCTGTTGTGCCAGGACTCAACTGTTGGATACATATCATCTTTAGCCATGAAGCATATCTGAGCAGTTTCTTCATTTTTTGAAGAGTCTGCAGAGCTTTCTTCTTCACTGTCGCTCCATGTTGCCACTATAGCTTTCTTTCCTTTATCCTTTCTTAGCTTTGGGCAGCTTGATTTAATATGTCCTTCCTGGTGACATTCAAAACAAGTTATAGGTTTTTTATTTTCACCTTTGGTATTCTCCTCAGACCTTCTGAACTTGTTTTTCCTCTGAAAGTTTGACTTCTGAGGAAGGCTTCCCTTCTTCTGGAATTTTTGAGGAGTAATTTGGCTTTTCTTCATAAATTTTTTGAATCTTCTAGCTAACATGGCCATGTCCTCATCGTCTTCTGATGAGCTTTCACAGACTTCTTCTGCTCTTAGGATTATTGCCTTCTTTGCTTCATGCTTTGATCTTTACTTCTTTTAGAAGTTCTGCATAGAAATTTCATGAGTAATTAATGAACCAATAAGCTCATTATACTTGTAAGTTGTAAGGTCTTAAGCTTCTTCTATGGTAGTCTTTTTCGCCTGTAACTTCTCAGTTAAGCTTCTGAGAATTTTCTTTACTTGCTCCTCTTCTGAGAAATTTTTTCCTAATCTTTTGAGCTCATTAATGATGTTAGTGAATATTGCATTCATGCTTGATATTGATTCAGCTTCCTCCATCTCAAATAGCTCATAGAGATGGAGATTCTGGTTTATCTTGGATTCCTTATCCTTGTCGGTTCCTTCATAGGTCAATTCAAGCTTTTTCCATATCTCCCTGGCACTTTCACATCCTGAGATCTTATTATATTCAGAAACATCTAAGGCACAATGTAGAAAGTTAATTGAAGCTACATTACTTTGTAATTTCTTCATATCAGAGTTATGAAGAAAGTTAATTGCAGCTGCATCTACAGTGGTTGTAGGAATGTATGGTCCATTGGCTATAGCAAGTCATGCATACATATCCAGCGACTGTATAAAATTTTTCATTCTATTTTTCATGAATGTATAATTCTGTCTAAAGAACAGTGGGGGTCTGGACACAGACAACCCTTCTGGGAGTATCTGTGTGGTCATATTTCCAAGCAGATGTTTCATGCTATTTTCACCCATAATAATCGTTTACTCGAGATATATTATATCTAATTTTGTGAGTTTAGCTCTGATACCAATTGTAGGACCCAGTAGGGTGTAAAATAGGTCAATTGGGGGGGGGGTGAATGACTCTTTTTCGAGTTCACTATTCAACTTCAGAAGGTTGCTTCTGAAGTATCTTCTGAGTAAGTATTCTTTACTTAGAATCCTCTTTTTGTGCTTAAGTGTTGTTAGATGCGGAGTTAATATAACACAAAATAAAAGAGTAGAGTAAGGAAAGTGCAAACATAGATTTTATCCTGGTTCAGCCTCTGCCTAATCCAATCCTTGGAAACTCCTGTCTAAGATTTAATCCACTATTAACTCTTCTTCTGGTGAAGAGTAAACCCTTTACAATGCTTTGACTGAAGTACCCTCCAACAGTTTTTACTGAGCTATACCAATACAAAAGTACCGTTCTTCTATATCTGAGGCTCTGAGCTTTGTCTCTCTTAAGTACCTTTCTTATGAGATAACTTAGCTTCCTTACACTAACTTACCCTCAGTTTAGTGTGATTTACAACAGTTTACAAGAGAATGAATTTTGTGAACTTCTTAACTTTGTTTCAGTTAGTTCAAATACAAACAGATGATATTTGAATGTTTGCTATGAGAAGATTGTAAGTGGATTGAGTATTGATTCACTCTTGAAGGCTTTTGTTCAGATTCGTCAACCTTCTCTAATGGTGGAAATCACCCTTTTATAGAGGGAGAGAATGTTTCCGTTGATATTAGGACTGTTGCTAGGAATACTGCCGTTGTTTTCAATTTTGTTTTCGTTAATAATCCGTTAGAGTAGCTAGTCTAATTTTGATTCGGCCATGCTATATCAAGTTGATTTTGGGGGTCCACTTTGTACTGCAAATACGTATCAGAGTAGTAGGTGAGATTTGTTCTTGATTTTGCAGCAAATTTTGTTTTGTAGTAGACTGAAGAACAGAGTACGTGGCGGCATTAAATGCGAAGTTAGCTTTCTTGACTTTTGGCGCCGAAAGTCTAAGTTGACCTTTAGCAATCCTCAGTGGGGCTTTTTAACTATTTGAGTCTTGAGTGATCTTCTGAGATATTTAACACCTCATCTGACTTTGACAGCTTCTGAGCATCCATAGCTCTTCTGACGAATCCTTGTGCTTCTGAGGCGATTTCCTTCTGAGCCTTGCTTCTGAACTCAGAACTTACAAAACTGTATTATCTTCAGAATCCAACAACTACTACTCACTCTTATTTTTCTTCTTTTATCTCTTAAGAAGTTTTTACTTCTACTTGATGATAAACAAGTAAACAACTCACCTATTTATAGGTGAATGATACAAATCCCAACTAACACATTTACTAACCACAACATCTAACTAACAATAACTCCCAACTTAAACAATAAATAACCAATTTATTTGGTTGAATTTAATGGCCTCCAAATTGGTTGCAGTTAATAGCCTCCAAATTAGTTTGGATTTTTTTTTAATTAAATCAAGTTTATAATCTAACAGTTAGAGGAGGTATTTTTTTTATCAATTTAGCATTATTATAATTTAATCATATTATTTAGATTTTATACATCAAAATTTGAGTAATTTTTGAAAATTCTTCATTTTATTATGATTTTCTTAAAAATGTCATCACATTTAAATTTTAAAAAGTATTTATGCTTCTCTAAAAAATTTAAAATTTTATTATTAAGGTGTATTGTATTTTTATTAACTAAACTTCAAAAATTCAGCTCAAAATTGATAAGATTGCCCCTTTTAATAACATAATTAAAAATTAAAAATCTTTTTTTGCTAACAATTATAAATCACAAAGCATGTTTTTGAAAATGAATGAAAGCATGAGACATGTTTCCACTTTTGTGCAACTTTATTGACATTTAAGACTCTTTCGAGCTACTTAATAACCTCTTATTAGGTTTCTAAATGTTTTTTAACAGATTGTGTTTTTTAGACAAATGCTTTTGCATTTTCAATACACGTATTATAATCCATTTAGAGTCCTGTCAGATTCTTATGAGAAATCCCTTTTTGTGTTTTTATATATTTATGACTCATTTGAGCTACTTAATATGTTTCTAATAGATTTTTAACACTTGTTCTAAATCAAAAGCTTTGTATTTATTTACCTTACATGCATTATAAACATGGTAGAAATCTACTAAAAACATAGTAAAAACCTATTGGAAACATTATAAGACGTATGTACCAGGATTTTACTAGACTTCAAACAAATTGAAAATTTTTCAATGAAATATAAGATTTCTAACATATTTTTACTATGTTCTAACAGGTATCGAATGATTTGAAAAAATATATCACAATGGATAACGTTTGAAAGATAAATAATAGACGATCAAAATATTTTAAAGCGACATAAAGTATGAAGGTGTGAAGATGATAATATAAGTTTTTAAGATAATTGCAAAACAAAACAAAATAAATAAATAAACATTCCTATCGTGCGCACATGAAGTATGAAGGTGTGAAGATGATAATATAAAAAAGTTTGTTTAAATGAGTTAATTGAGTATATTAGTCCAAAATAATTTGGCTAAAGAACGTTAATAACCTTATCTTTTATTCTGAATCCGAGATAAATATGTTAAATTGAATGAGTTAAGAGGTTAATGAGTAGAAATCGGAAAAATCAAAAGGCCTGAAGACGACTTTGCCCAACAAAATACCTTTTTCATTAAAACGGCAGTCGTTTTTAAGAACAACAAACAAACGAGCAATATAAAGGGTCAAATAATTTTTCATAATCGCAGCAATGAATCGAAAAAAAACCCTAGTTCCTTCCTCTAAGTTCGGCAGGTGCTTTCTCTTCCTCTTAATTCTAGGTGTTTTTTAGTTAAGATGCAATTATTTAGTTTCATTATCAAGTGCTTGTGGCGATATTTATGTATTCATTTGGTTTGTTGTGCAATATTAGTAGTTTAAAAGTAGTTCGTGCCTCCAAAGGAGAGACGTCTGAGTCTGGATCCAAAAGGCAAGGGTATTGAGAAGTTATCTAGGTACATATTCTTATCTTTTTCATTGGTAGTTTAACAGTTTAGTTAATTCATTGTAGATTGACCGGGTTGATGGTAGATTTTTGGCAAATTAAATGCCATCCTTTTGTAAATGAGCTTAACCCAAAAGAACACAATTTTCGTCTTCAAATCTTTGTTCATTATTGTATGGGCATGTTAAAGTGTCAAATTGATTCTGTTTGTCAGCTTTTCTTCTTCAACAACTAATATAGTCATACAAGGAACAGTAAAGCCAAGATTGAGAAAGGATATATATATTGGGCAGGTTATGAAATTAAGAAAAACACCCAAGTTTAAAAGAGCGCAGTTAACAGGAAACTTCACACCCCTAAATGAAGTTATGCATACTTGACTTTTTGTTTTGCAATGATCCGTGAAGAATGCTTAAGTTGTATTGATTCAAGAAAATGCAACTTGAGTTAAGCTTCCAGCACAAGAAGAACAATAGAGAGGACTCCAAAGGTCCATAATGTAAGCAAGGAATGCACAATCGATATTAAAAGCAACATAACAATTAACAAATTAAACGACTTATGCTTGTAGAAACGACTTACACAGTGGATAACGAATCTCACTGGTTATTGTAAGTGTGAACCCAGCTAAGTAAACCAACTAAGTAATCCTATTGTTCTTCCAATGGAGGTTCTTTTATACCATCTTCTTAACAAATCATTCACTTCCTATAATAATCAGATTTGTGTGGATATGATCCCAAAAGATGAGGCATTTGAATATAGAGAACCTCATGAGAGTAGGCTTTTGTTTTTCATTCTTTATTCCCCCAAGAAAATTATAATAAAAAACAAGAATTCAGTGCTAAAACTTCTATTGTATTATCATCCAAAAACAAATTGACAGCCATTAGAAATCAAATATATCCTTCAAATCCTCTAGAGATACAGAAAAACAAATTGGAAGCTTTACATTCATACGGAACTTGCAATAGAAAACTTCTCACTTGACTAACTTCGTTCTTCCAAATAATACCACAAGTAACTCCCATAACTTGCCTAATTTTAAACGTTGTAATTGCTATGTTTACAGAAAGTCCTAAAAGGTGAAGGGGAAGAACGGTCATAAACTTACATAATCGGTTGGAAGAGTAACATGTTAAATCACATCAAATATATAAATAAATGGACCGGATTCTAAATCAATGGAGCCAAAGACCAAGTTTACTTCTTTTTATAACAAAGTTACGGTAGCCCGCAACATAAATTATGATATGTTATTATTACAAGTAATATGACATGTCATTATACTATATATATATATATTTTTTTGACTAATGAAACAAGGTCTTATTAAATAAGAGGCAATTACAACTTTATTTAAAGGTGGGAAAAGATTGAACCAAGTCTCCCTATTCGTCAAAGAATCAGCTGCATTAGTTAACAAATGATCAACCTGATAAGTGGGTCTATTGGCAAAATCAAGTCTCAAAGAAGGAATAAAAAGATAAAAAATGTTTATAGTCTTGTGAAATAGAACCCACATGATCTATAAAAAACAACATCATTATTCAGAGCATTGACGACGTCAAGGCATCCATCTTCATAATAACATTCCCAAAAGAATATTGATTTTTTCAAACAATTGATTGCTTCTCTGCAACTCATTGCTTCGGCCATAAAAGCATCTCCACCTCCCAAAAGTAGAACATACCTTGTAGTCAATACTTTCCCTTGATGTTCTCTCACAACGCAACAGTGCCCAACAAGCCTTCCAAACTCGAAAACACTAGCATCGACATTAACTTTTGCTCATGCCATCTGACAGCACTTGAGGAGCTCCCACTTGAAATCAGGCAATGACTGGCCGCCTGCAATTTGCTTTTTTTTTTGGAAGAAAAAAGACCAATGTAGATTGACGCCAAGCATGAAACATCACAACTAGGTTGCCACCCTCGTAACTTGGAAATATACAAAGGCCAAAAATATATTAATAACAAGGAGAATCTCAAGGTGAGATTCACATTACAATGTCAAGTTACATAAGCAACAATGTCGGATCCTTGAAAAGGTCTGAAACCGAAATTCAAATACTATGGGAATTACATTTGAACAAAAACCGACACAAATTGACACAAGCTATTATGAGATCATTGTTGCACAAGATTCCCTCAAAGATGTACTTATTTTTTCTTTTCCACAAGGACCAAGAGATCAAGAACCAGAGCGTTGTGCCAAATTTCCTATGTAAGCTTGGCTTGAAATACGACCTCCACACTTGTAAAAATAAGTAGGCTGAAGGGGGGACAGTCAAGTTAACGCCTAGCCAGCTGAAAGCCTTGCGCCAAAATTGATAGCTTGACGAACATAAAAATAGACAATGATCCAACGTTTCAACTTCGGAACAGAATGGAACAAATCCCATTAGTAATAGAAGAGCAACCTCGATGGAATAAAAAAGCTCGAGTAGGTAAACGCTTATGAAATATCAACCAACCAAAGAATTTTACCTTTGGCAACAAGCAAGAATTCCACACCAAATCGTAATTAATTGAAGTGGGAGTCCGACGGTAATCTTGATAGTACCCCACACAAAACACCAAAGCATAGTACTTGTTTTTTTCCCAAGATCCACTCAAATGGATCCTTTGAACGAAAAAACGTAGGCTGTTCAAGGTCAAGGGCAGCAACTACATTATAGAGTAGGGAGGTAGCAGCCTCGCGAATCCAAATGCGGAGATGGTTACACATCTCATGACCCACTATTCTCAAACTTCTCCTCCAAAAACCCGCAACTAGTGGCGGAGCCAAAGTTTCAACAGAGGGTGTGCGAATTTTATAGAGAAAATGTCTGGTTAAACTTTTCGTTTTTGTCGCATCACAATTCTATCTTCGATGTCTAGTTTAAAATAAATGAACTACACCAAAATTTGTGTAATTTATTTGCAATTCCATTTTTTTTTATCTCGGATTATTAAAATAATTTGATTTCAAATTCATCCGATCCCTTAATTGATTCATCTACAATCCGAATTCAATTCATTTTCCAAAACTCTCTCTCTTTAGAGTGGTTGCTAGTCTCACAGTAGATAAAAATTCTCCCTCCTATTTTTTTAGCTAGTGGCAGTGCCGGATTCGGTTTTGGGAGTGTCAAAATTAAAATCAATATATAAGGAATTGAATATTTGTTGGCATATAATGTTCCAACAGAAAGAGTAAAAACATATCATACCAATAATAAAAAATGTCAAATGTTCCATAAGTATGAAAATGAATACTATAATTTGTTAGTTTAAGATCCTAATAACTACTTATCAATTCATATTGAATGCAATATTTTTGCTTAAAAAAAGGAAGTAATAATATAAGTTTTGTTGTTAAGCTAACAATATACTTATTGTAATTAACTTTTAGTATATATAAAAGAAAAGCTAAAATGTTTGTTGAGCTCGGAATAAGTGTTTACTCATGTAATAGCCATAGCTATCCTGGAATTAGACTTGTTCACCGTTCGCCACTTTTCCACTGATAAGTTTAATAACTTTTTCACTAAGAGTTTGACTATATACTAATGGTGGGAAAAACTTGTTCATGTAAAGAATAGTTATTGTCAATACCCATTATTAAAATAAAAAAATGATGATAACTACAAGTATACAGTTGCGATGTAATTTTAAAAGATATCGATCCCATAGGGAAGGACTAGCTCTAAAGATCAACAAGGAAGACAGAATAAAGAAAATAAAATAAATTTGATATTTTGGATAGGAGGGTTAGAATGAAGAGTGAGTAAATATAGATATGCAAGACTAGAGAATCTAAACATATAGATTTTCCCTACGAAATAAGGATAGCAGAGAAAACATGCAAGTTCAACAAAGATGTTATGATTCACTAAACTAATCTAACAGACTCGGTTCAAAACACTCAGATGTTCAATCATTCGCTGCAGAGCAACACATGAAATAACTTTTCTAAACCTAGCGCAAACGAATTAAGACAATCATATAAACCAGGACAACGTCAATACTATGCTTAGTACGGGTCGCTCTCACATAGCCACATTTAGCAAGTTACCTTTCCAAAAATGTTGGCTCACTAAACAGTGTTATATAACAGATCCAGCGATTATACACGATATTGTTAACCCCGAAACTACTCTTGAAATTAACTCCAACGCATATAACTTGATTAACATAAAAGACTTAACATGAAATATGCATTATGACACATAGACATATCATAAACTTCGAAATAGAAAGTATAAGTAGAAAGCAAAGTAAAGTTGTAAGGTATGCAAGTGAAA
>CATIWQ010493591.1:0-14881 GCA_949673415.1 Euphorbia schlechtendalii
TTCAGATGAGTTTTATTTTATGTAATCTCATCGTTTTTTAAACCATTCGAATCGTTCCTGAAAAAAGATCTTATTCCGGATTTGAGAAATTTTAATCGTTTCCGCCTTCGTGATTAATTTTTCGATGAATAATCCCCAACACTTCGACCACTTGCGGTAATATAGATGGTGAAACTGAGTTCAAAATCCAGCTGAGTACTTGCTGATCTTGGCGCTTCCACAGTTGAAATGCAGGATTGGGAGTGTTATTTTCAAGATTCTCAGCAGGAATAGGGCAGGTTCCATCAACGTATTTAACAAGATCACACCCTGCGAGCATCGAAATTATCAGTGTTTTCCATAAAAAATAATTACTCGAGTCTAGCTTCAAAGGTAACTGATGCGAAATCATCGGAGAATTCAAGGTTGAGACTGCGGTATTCGCCGGATTAACCACCAACGAAGACGTAGTAGAGGAACTAGAAGAACTTGTAGAAGCCATGACAGAAAATTCACAATAAAGGGCTGAAAATTCTGGGAAAAAAAAAGTAGTGTTGACAGAAAATAATAAGAACAGAGGTGATAATTTGAACGAAAAATCAAAGGGAAAGAGACAACGGCAGTTTTGCCTTGCTTGGCCTTGATAACATGAACGACAGTAAAGCCAAAGATTATATTTGCAGTGGTGAAAACTCTCTCTACAAATCTCTGTGATGAGAGTGTGTATATATATATAACTCAATTACAATTACAATATAAGCAGTGTTTGACTACAGTAGCACTAAACAAATAAAACTATATTTATTATAATACATGTCTATCAAAAAGGACGTCATTTCGATGGTACATAGTTTTTTCCAATCGGGACAAATTCTGCCAGGTTTAGACTCAAATCTTATGGTCCTTATCCCGAAGTGTGAAGAGGCTATTCATGTTTATCAATTTCAGCCTATAGTGATGAGTAATTTCTACTTCAAGCTTATAACTAAGATCATTGTCGATAGACTTTCAAGTATTGCAGCTAGGATTGTTTCGCAGCAGCAATTCGGGTTCATAAAGGGACAGAACATTGCACATTGTATCGCGGCTACCTCGGAGGGAATTAATATGCTCAAGAAAAAAAATTTGGGGCAATGTTAGCATCAAAATTGACATTTGAAAGGCGTTTTACACTATGGATTGGAAGTTTATAATCACAGTTCTGGAAGCATTTGGTTTTTCGCCAAAATTTCAATCTTGGATCATGAATATTTTTTCTTCGGCTCGTATCTCCATTGCGACTAATGGTAGTGGAAGGGGGTATTTTAGATGTTCAAGAGGTGTAAGGCATGGGGATACCCTTTCTCCTATTCCTTTTGCCATTGTAGAGGACTTCCTTAGTCGTTTAATTATCCATTACATCGAGAATGGTTTTATTCAACCCATGAGTTACACGATGAGTGCAAGGTTTCAATGCACTTGCTCTTTGCCAATGATGTGCTGAATTATTTTGTAAAGGTACGGGTCGTAATCTTCAAAGTATTGGCAATATCTTCTCATTTTATGGAAACCTCTCATGACAAATTGTGAATTGGAATAAATCGGCTGCTTATTTTAGCAAGTCAATAGCAGCTAGACGTGCATCTCATCTTGCTAATATTCTCCAAATCATAGCGAAATCTTTTCCATTCAACTATCTTGGTGTCCCGCTTTTTGGTTGTGCCCAAAAACAGTCCCACTTGCGTCCAATTGAGGATTCTATCACTGCAAAATTCTTGAAACGGAAAGGTAGTTCCTTATCCTTTGCAGGCCATTTGACTCTTATTAAATCGGTGTTGGCTGGTTCTTTTATTCATTCATTTATAATATACCATTGGCCACTTAATCTTTTGAGCTCGATGATAAGGAAGATTAAAAACATTTTATGGACGGCTTCCATTCTGCATACTAAACCAGTCACAGTGGCTTAGAATGTTTGTTGTAAGTGTATTAAGCAAGGGGGTTTGGTTATTAAAGACCTTCGCATACTTAATGATTCTTTGCTTAGGAAGATTGCATGGGACCTTATTAATGAGGAGGGTTTCGTGATTTTGACTTTACACACTTGTTTTCTACATCAAGGTTTGCCAAATTCCACTTTATTCAACTCCTCTACTTGGAAATCTTTAAAACACATTTATGTGGAGCTTTTGGAAAATTGCTCTGGGTGGATTGGTAGGGATTTAAGGCTGAATTTTTGGAACGATACTTGGATTAAACATTCTATTGCGGATCGCTTGGGGCTATCCCATGAAGAAAAAAGGGGGAAAACGAAGCTGGTTGGAGAATTTCTTACCATAGAGGGCTGGAGTTCTCTTCTAACGCAGTAGTGGGCTTTTCCACCGATATTAACAACATTCTCATGGAATGGAGGATTGCGACAAGTATTATTGGCCTCTCTCCTCTTCCGGTAATTATGTTGTCTTGGATTATTTTAATTGGAAGGAGGGGCTTGATTCGGTCATCTCGTGGACTACATTTATTTGGCAAACTTTCATTCCGCCTTCTCGTTCTACTTTGCGCTGGCATCTTTTGCATGGAGCAATTCTGACTTGTGATAAGCTTCAAAAGAGAGGAATAAATATTGTTTCACGTTGCCAATTTTGTTTGAAAGATAACGAAACAATTGAACATCTCTTTCTTCGATGTCCATTTGCAGCTTGTATATGGGATGTTGTCTCCTCCCTTTTTGCTAAGTGGCTGAAGTTAGATGGGAACTTTAAAGAGCTCATTAATCAGTCCTCTTCGTTGAATTTTAACTCTCAAATTGCAGGTCTTTGGCAGGCTTCAATAACAATGATTCCTTGGGTTATATGGCGGGAAAGAAACAATGCGATATTTGAAGGAAAGCAAGCTTGTATTCACAATTGTTTGCGGTTGGTTTGGGCAGCCACAAGAGAAGCAGGTTTGCTTTGCATTGGATCTATGTCAAACAGTGAGGTTGATCGCCATATTTTAACTCAGTTGGGAGTTCCCTTTCATCCAACAAAAGCTCCACAGATTATTAGTGTCTGATGGTATCCTCCGTCCCCAGGCATTATCAAAGTTAACACAGATGGCTCTTTTGTTAAAGGTGAAGCGGGATGCGGAGGAGTTTTTCGCAATTGTCGGGATTTCCCAAGAGGTTCTTTCGCTTTTCGCATAATGGTCGATTCAGCTCACATAGCGGAGTTACATGTTGCTATGCGAGCTGTTCAAATTTCTTGTGACATGAATAGGCGTTGTTTATGGCTTCAATGTGACTATTCTTACGTTGTGATGCTCTTCAAGACAAAGAACACTAATGTGCCATGGTGTGTTCGTCAACCTTGGTTGGCCTGTCTTGACAAAATCAATGGGATGAATTTTTGTGTTGATCACATCTATAGAGAAGGCAATGCAGTGGTTGATTCTCTGGCAAACTATGGAAGGCGAAGATGTACAGCTAGTGGGATACATGCCCAGATTTTTGCTCTAATTCATTGTCTTTAGATTTCAATTCTCGAGAACTTTTCGCTTTGCATAGAGTTGTATGCTTGTTATTTTGTTTGCTTGGAATTTTGTTTTCCTTTTCTTTTCTTTTAATAAAATCTTTTAGCCCTAGTTTTGTTGTTAGGATAGCGGAGGTGTCAACCTAGTAAGGATGTCCGCCACGAATCAACACACAACCTCCATTTCATTTAAAAAAAAATATTTATCGTATTTTAAATAATTATATAAAAAATAAATTAATTATCTTATCCATAAAACTAGGGGAATTGGTACTAGTGAAGTTATTATGATTTATGAGCTAGATCAAGGGTAACCAAATTTTGCAAATTAAACAAAAACTCAAGAATTTACGAGACAAAAAGATAGTATAAACTGCGCAAGGAAGTAAGATAACTAAATTCAACAGAGAGTGGAGCAAAAAGGGTGTTAAAGCGGGGGGACAAAGTTTGCTGTTGTGTGAGTTTCCCTAGAGCAGCAGGAAGCTGGGAAAACTGGTGCAACTCAACACTTCGATTATCGTCGGAAATGTTCCATGGGAGGAAGCAAGCGACGATTGCCATTTTGTTCATGGTTTTCTAAACTTGACATATACATCACGAATATTGCATATTTGGCACACTTTTGCTCATTATTGTCGCATTTTGTATTTTTGTTCTTAGCAACATTTATATGGGGAGGATTTTGCTTATATATCTTCCACTTGATGCATAAATAAACAAACTTGAGGTATTTCGTAGTGCGGAGAATGTTTGATGACTTAACTTTATATTTCCATGTACTTTTGTATGGCTCTGAGAATGAATGTACGCAATTTCTGTTGCAGCTCCGAGAGCGATGTTGATCCAATCTAATGGACTTCCATTTGCTGCATGAGTTGATTCAACTAGGCATAAGAAGGACCAACAATTATGAAAATAGAAAGCATGAAAGAAATGAAACGGTTACCATGTTAAAGAGCATACAAGCTTCGCTTAGGCATGTAATCATACTCAAGATGCTTTTCGTTGTAGCTGTAAGCAGTTAAGGGGAATAAATTCTCATGATTCATTGCGTCAACCATCTCTCGGAATTCCTCAACTGAGGTGTAGAAATTCCGCAATTTTTTCACAACCACGGGTTTTATAGTAGACTTGTAAGTTGTACCAAAAGTCCCCTTCCCAAGGAACTCTGAAGAATCACTCAGTTCATTGCTGATCTGCGGTATCCAGTGGCTACAATTTCTCCAGAAATCTGCTTTGGATTATCAGTAGCTTTAACCCCTTGTTTACTTCTCTTTCTTACACCCAAAAATACAATAGAACAGCAGCTCAACATAATCCGACCAACTGCTCCACCTGGCAATTTTATGGTTATTCCCAATGCACAAAGGGTTTTCCACGAAGAGATTTCCTATATTTTAACTTTTTTTTAAAGAGCTAGTGATCAGTTAAACTTTGAATATACATATATTAGTTGCAAATTTATTTATTACAAATATATTAGAAAACTCATATTTTTTACAACATATGCTTAATTTTTTAAAAAAACTGTTCCAAACGTATGCTCTTTCTTTTAACCTATGAAAGTCTGTTTTCTAATGGTTAAGATTCAACAAAATGACCCGATAGCCTTTCTCACTAATAAAGCCGTTTTTCTGTCACTTTCCTCTCGACTATCTGCTTTTCTTGGTTTTCAACTGGGGATACCCTTCTGTCAGCAAGCTGTTTTGCATGAATTATATTATGTTCCTTCATTCATCACTGTATATATGGATACTTAAAATATGTCAAAAGTCTTTATTCAATTGGACTTATCTTTGTATTTCATTAAATTCCACAAGTCACCATTATTATAATCAAATCAGAATTCTCAAACCAGAACTTAGTTCATTTTGAATTCTTTAATAACATGTGATAATTAATACTTTATTATTGCCGTTAGTTTTGTTATCAAACATGCAACCAACAAGTGCCAAGATGAGTTCCTTTACTTTGTTCAATGAGTACAATTCCTCGTCACTTTTTTTCTTCTACATTTCTTTTAGCAATATACGTGGGTGCATACTCAGAGTCCATAATCAGAGACAAGAGCTTCAAAGGTTGTAGTAAGGAGGATGTTTGATGACTTAATATTTCCATGAAATGTTGTAGGGCTCTGAGAGTGAATGTACGCAATTGCCCTGGCAGCTCCAAGCTAGTTCTAGTACCCCAATTTAATGGACTTCCATTTACTACATGAGTTTATTCAACAAGGCATAAGAAAGCCGGCTAATTATGAAAAAATGACACCATAAAGAAAGAAAATGGCTACCATGTAAAAGAGCGTACAAGCTTCCTGTAGGCATGTAATCATACACAAGAAGCTTTCTGTCGTTGCTGTAAGAATAAGCAGACAAGGGGAATATATTTGGATGATTCATCTTCTCAAGAGCATCAACCATCTCTCTAAATTCCTTCTCTCCGAATTCCTCCACCGAGGTGTAGAAATTCCTCAATCCTGTCACACTTACGGGTTTCTTATTCTCTAAATTAGCTTTGTAAGTTGTACCAAAAGGCCCCTTCCCAGCAACTGTGAAGAAGCACTTAGTAAACCCTCCAAACCAAAACTCAGCTGCAGTGCATCATTGCTATCAGAAACTGCCTTTTCACCAAGAATCTCATCTTGTTCAGTTTGCTTCGGACTCTTAGTTGCTTAAACCCCTTGTTTACTTCTCTTTCTTACACCAAATAATCCATTGAAACAGCTCATCATAATCCGAGCAACGGCTCCAGTATCTGACAATTGTTATCCCCAAAAAGAATCTCTTATTGTTTGACTTTTTTTTGTAAAGAGCAAATGATCAGTTAAACTTTGGATATACATAAAGTATTTCCAAATTTATCCTTTCTGAAATAGTGAAATATATATAAAAAAAAAAAAAACCCCATATTTTTAATAACATATAAATTCAGTGAAATTTATAACTACATTGCCATGAACTGAATGTTCAGGTAATTTATAACTTACCATTTGCATGTATACACAAGAATTAATATTACTTTGCTCCTTATCACTGTTTGATGAGTGGTGAGATTATCGATCCAATGGTAATAAATAGCAAAGTAAAATTTAATTAGTTAAAAATAAAGTCATCATAGACCACACTTCTTGTCGTCTACTATTTGAACCAGTACAAATAAAGTACAACGCATCTAATGCTATGAATAACCAAGGCATCGAGATGGCTATGAACAAAAGGATATACATGCACAAAGACATAAAAACAAGAGATAGCGGGTTTTGTCAGGTTTTTTTTATTGAAACTATCCTAACTATTATCTAGTTCGAATTTATCGTATATATTACTAAATAAAAGATTCATACCATATAAATGACGTGTTCTTGGTTGAGTCAGTAAAAAAGTGAAGTTAATATGCACTTTCGTTCAACACATTATGTTTTCCCTAAACAGAGAGGTGCTTCAAACAAAATATCAACTGAAGCACTCTTTTTTTTTAGTTATCTGGTTATTTTTCAAGACATTCCATGGCAACATTAATTTACAATTTCGACTACCATATATACAAGTCAATATTTTACAGCTGCCACTAATTGGAACAGAATGAATATGCCAGAGCACCTGAATCAGTCAAGTATTCATGTGCGTGTGAGCTAGAATGACAAAGCTTGTCAATTTGGCTAATCACCTGAGACATTGAAGGCCGAATATCAGGATCCCTAGCCATTTCATCTTTCAAGTAGGATTCAGTGGGATCCTTTATTCCAAAAATAGTACACTGAAGTTGTACACATCAGCTTTCTGTGATAGAACCCTCAACATTGTTAATAAAAGGCGTAAACCCAGCAATCTGGGTAGGTCCATGCTGAAGGAGTCCATAATCAGAGACGTGAGCTTCGAAGGCATTAAATCATACACACACAAAAAGATCCACTGTCTGTCTAAATTTCTTTTGCGAGAAATCCTTCTTTAGTGAAATGATAAGCAGTTAAGGGTGATGATTCATCCTAATCCAAGCAACTGCTACACCTGAAAATTGATTGTTAACCCCAACCGAGCCACCGTTAGAATACTACAAGAGTTTTCTACAAAGAGAACTCCCCACATTTTGACTTTCTTGAGTGATCGATCAGTTTGACTTTGAATAATAATATTAGTTACTAGTTTATCTTTTCTGAAATATAATTTTAATAATAAATATAAAAATAATTTTGTTCCTCACCCATTTCCAATGTTGACAATTGACAATTGAGCTGTACTCACATATGTACAACCCTTGTTTTTGCTACAGATAATTTTTATTTGTTACATCCTTATTAATTATATTTCAAATAATTAAATTTTGATTAAATTAGATATCTCATTCATAAAATGACTTCAGGCTTTTACAATAAATAAAAAAAATCAATTAAAATTTTGAAAAAAATAGTACGCATGTACAGCAACAAACAAATTGGATCATTCAAGGGAAATCATCTGGGTATTTTTGGGGGACGTTTTTTATGGTAAAATCAATATCCTAGAATACAATGCAGGTAAGAGGTTTCAGCTCAAGTAAGGATGTTAAATACTCTGTTATTGAATGCTTTTAGATCAATAAATTTGGAGAAAATTTTAATAACCTGATAGCCTTTCTGTGCTGCTTCTCATGAGTATAGCCGTTTTCTTTTCTGTCAATTTCCTTCGTCTGGTATAGAAATCATTTGCCCAAATCTTATTTTCCCGTCTTCCATCTGTTCCAATGACTTGTCACCTTCACCTACTTTTGAGCTGGGACGGATGAGCTTCTTAATCTGGAACTTCAACTTGGTCATGGAAGGGCGTTTATCAGGATCCACATCAATGCAACTGAGTGCTATCTGCAGGAGCTGAATCATGCCTTCCTCTAAATCTTCGTACCGAAGAAGCTCAACATCAAACACCTCTGCAGTCCACTCTTCTCTGACCACAGATTGGACCCATCTCGGAAGATTCGGTGCCTCCTCCAACAAGTTGGAACTGTTAGGAGCCTTTCCTGTAAGCAATTCCATGAGCAGTACACCAAAGCTGTAAACATCTGCTTTCTGGGAGACTGTGGTAGCATGAGTCGCCTCTGGGGAACTATAGCCATCTCTAAGGTAGTCTCCTGCAACCTTGACGAGTCCAAAGTCAGAGACACAAGCGTCATAGGTTGTAGTAAGAAGAATATTTGATGACTTGATTCTTCCATGACACATTGCAGCGGACTGGGAGTGAATGTATTCTATGCCTCTAGCAGCGCCAAGGGCAATGCTGCACCTGGTTTCCCAATTTAATGGTGTTCTACCAGAACCTCTTTTGCCTGCAGTTGATGCAAAATGGCACGAGAATACATAACTACATTAATAAGGCCATTCTGAGTCAGCATACTGCAAGTGTCTGATATTAGTAACAATTACTTGCACGATCAAATATGGCTTCTACGAGTTCTATCAGTGTGAAAATATTGATTTCAAAAGAAAAGTCCTGTGTCACAGAGATTGTGACTTCATCCCTAAAGTTTACTACAAACCATAGTAGTCAAGGCGCTGAGCCGCACTCAAGGCGCAAGGCCGCGCCTTGGGCTTTTTAGCCGCCTAGGTGCGCCTTAGGTGCTAAAGGCACAAAATTTAGCCTAAAACACCTAAAGGCACAAGGCTGCGCCCGAGAGTCTAGTTGTGCCTTTGACTACTATGCTACAAACATGAAACATATATGATCCACATAGAATAACCAAGCACATACAATTTGGCAAAACTATATTTCAACCAATACTACTACGTAACACTGGCAAACAAAGTATGACACGTAGCTATTGCCATTAACAATTGTTGGAGATTAATAAGAATGATGAGTGATATATAAATAGTGACACGCAATTATTGCCACTTGTACGCTCACTCAGCCTATCAAGAGATTGTGACTTCATCCCTAAAGTTTACTACAAAAATGAAAATAGTTCAATAGATCTTAAGAGAAACTATATTTAAACCACATAGACAACCACACAGATCAAACCAAGCACATACAATTTGGCGAAAGTATACTTGAATCAGTATTACGGCGTAACTCTGGCAGACAAAATACGACAAAGCTATTGCCATGAACAATAAAGGCATCAAGATTGTCAGGAAAGAAAAGCAAGGAAACAAACACACACAGACAATATGGAGAAAGGCTCACCATGTAAAAGGTCAGATAAGCTTCCCATAGGCATGTAATCTTGAACAAGAAGAGTTTCATCCTTGCTATGATAATAAGCTCTTAAGCAGATCAAATTCTCATGATTTATCTTTCCAATTGCCTTAATCAGTTCATGACATTCATCCCCTTCCACCTTCAAATTCTTAAATCTTTTCACACACACAATCTTTCCTGTCTCGAAAATAGCCTTATAAGTTGTCCCGAAAGTCCCCTTTCCAAGCACTTCTGCCGAAGCTCTCAACAAATCTTCCAAATCAAACGCATCTGATATGTTCCCAAAGAATACCAAACCTCTAGCCATTATATTTCCATCTTCACGTGAATTAAATCTTTGTTGTAGTTCTTTGTTTTTCCTGGTAAATATTTTCCAGACCTTTGGACCCTTATAAATCTGGCCAAACACATTTTCATTCAAAGCAGGATCTTTGTCAGCTTGTAAGCTAGAACTGCACAGCTTTTTAATTTGATTGATCACCTCAGCCATTGAAGGCCGATTATCAGGATGCTGAACAGTGCAACTGAATGTTAACTCCAAAAACTGAAGCAGTATTTCCTCCACATTCTCATATTGAAGGAGCTCAACATCAAACACTGCTGAAGTCCATTCATCGTTGACTGCAGATAACATCCATCTTGGAAGGTCTAATCCCTCATCTTTCAAGTGGGATTCAGTAGGATCCTTCCCCGTAATCAATTCCAAGAGCAATACACCAAAGCTGTAAACATCTGCTTTCTGCGATACTTTGCCAGTATCAATCAACTCTGGGGCAAGATAGCCATCAATATTGGTAGATCCTGCGACATTGGCAAGGCCAAACTCAGAGACACGAACTTTAGAGGTTGCAGTAAGGAAAACATTTGACGACTTGATATTTCCATGACATGTGGAAGGGTCTATATCGTGAATGTGCATAATTGCTCTAGCAGCTCCCAGAGCAATGCTTGTTCTGGTTTCCCAACTTAACAAACTCCTACCACTTCCCTTGTCCCCTGCGATTGATGCACGATTCATGACATCAAATAAGGCACCATATAATCAAAAGCTAAAACACAAAAGAAACGAAAGGCTCACCATGTAAAAGAGCATATAAACTTCCCATATGCATGTAGTCATAAACAAGAAGCATTTGATCCTCGCTATAATAATAAGCTCTTATGGGGACCAAATTCTGATTGTTCATCTTCTCAATTGACTCAACCATGTTTTCAAATTGTTTCTCTGACACATTGAAATCCCTCAATCTTTTTATGGCCACTGTCCTTCCTGTCTGAAAATCGACCTTATAAGTCGTCCCAAAAGTCCCCTTCCCAAGCATCTCTGCAGGAGCTCTTAACAAATCCTCCAAATCAAACTCCAAACTATTCTTACCTTTAACCACCTCTAAATCTGCTCCTCCGTCAAACGTAGTGGCTGTATGATCACTGTCAGCAATTTCAACTTCTCGTTGCTTTAGATCTTCAGTAGCTTCACCTTTAGTCAACCCTAAAGCTGCTGTTGTGACAGATCCTGCAGTTGTATTATTACTACTAACAGTGGTTCCCACTTCTATTGAAACCTCATCTTGTCCTCTTTGCTTTAGATATTCAGTAGCTTCAAACCTTCCTTGTTTAATTCTATTTCTTTGACACAAGCACCCAATAAAACAGCAAATTAAAATCCCAGCAACACCACTAGTACCTAATAATTTATTATTATCCCCAATTGAACTATCATTGCAAAGCAACAAGGGCTTTCCACAAAGAGAATTCCCTTCAAAAGAGCTTGCAGGCAAACGAGATAGCGTTTCAGGAATAAAACCACTCAATTTGTTGAATGAAACATTGAAATGATAAAGATATGATAATTTCAGGTACGGAATCGAACCACTGAGTTGATTTCCCTCCAAATAAAGAGTAGCTAGCCTCGCCAATTTGTTAAAATTAGGGGAAATGGCACCAGTGAAGTTATTGTGGGCTAGATTAAGGCTAACCAAACTTTGCAAATCAAACAAAGACTCGGGAATATCACCAGAAAAGCAGTTCCCCTGCAAGTGTAAATTGCGTAAAGAAGTAAGATTACCAAATTCAGAAGGGAATGGACCAGAAAGGGCGTTGAAACGGAGAGACGAAGTTTGGGGCAGGCGCAACTCAACAACTCGGTTAAACAGACAAGTAACGCCGGTCCAATTGCAGGGAGTATCGTCGTAGATGTTCCATGGGAGGAAGTGAGCGCCGATTGCGATTCGTATAGCTAAAAGCGCCGTCCTATCTGAAGCTAAATTTGAGTCTACAATTGAACAAAGATCCAGCAACAAGATGATCAAGAGAAAACTAAGCAAGAATCGCTTCTTCATTTTCTGTTTCAAACTAGAGCACCAACTATGCAGGCAAACTGAAGTTCCTGAAATTGAATTCTGGATCAGCTCTGCATATTTGCATTTTTTTTTATTTACCGATTTGACTTCATTTGTTTTATTTATTTACAAACAAACAACCAGTCTACTTCCCGCGCATCTCACGACTGGAATAATATCATATAATTGATCCAATTCATGCAAGTTGGTTAAATATTTAATTTACTGAAAAATTTTAATTTAATATGTCAATAATAGAAGAATATATACTATAATATTAATACGCATACAAACAAAAATTATAACATTTTTACATTATAAAATGTTTTATTAAAATATAAAAACTTGTATACGCGTACAATAATTTTATTATCAATTGAGCTAATTTTTCTCATTTCAAAATGTGCAACTGTATTTATTAAAAATACTAATATTTTGAAAAGAAAAAATGTATCCATATGGATGAACGGAGGCAACACTAAATTCGGAAGGATCTTGGCACGTTAAAATAAAGGAAAATAATATAAATGGGGCTGAAAATTAGAATAGTTTCAGTTGAAATTTTGTGTTCTAACTTATTTGAACAATTAAGTTTCATATTTATCCCATGTACTTTTCAAGTTGTTATATTCTCTGTTTTTTAATTTTCTTAACTTATTTTGATATTATCTCTCAAACCGTTTATTTTTTTTGACATATTGCTTTAGAGTTTTTTGTTCATCTTATTTTTTTCTTCGAAATGACATCCATTGTGATATACTTTTTCCAAAAAATTTTCAAGTATTTGATATCTGGTAAGAAAACGGTAGGTAAGTGGTATGTAACTGGTTGGATGAACAAGTTGTGTCAAATTTGTTATGAAAATATGGTAAGTAATACAAATACATGTCAAAAGTTTATCTCCATAATAATTAACAAACAATTATAATCTTAAAAGTAATGAAAATGCATTAGAAAATAATTACAATATGTAAAATAAATCTCTACAGAATATTAAATCAAAACAGTATGTATTTGGTAAAAAACTGGTAGGAAGAAAAAAAATGACATATCTAGTAAGAAACGACTAGGTACGTGGTAGAAAATATTAGACATGATGTATGCCCTAGAGGCAATTAAGGCGATATATCTTAATTAGTTATAATATACATAGAGTTTCAGATTATTATTATTGTTATTATTATTATTATTATTATTATTATTAAAGTCATCTTTGTTGTTTATCAGTGTTTGTTTAATTTATGTATCTCGCTAGTATCATAGATACGTAGTATTTTATATATATATATATATATATATATATATATCTCACGAGCTGAAGGTGGTACTTGAGTTAACACATGAATGTATTCAGGTAATACATTGGAAATCGCTATAAGATAAACACTCAGAAATAACTATATCCATGTGTGGTGTCATGTCTTATTACAGTAGTAGTAAACTTGAGATACTGGTTACCTTATGTAGGAGTTGCTATACTTTGGGTCATACTTGTTCATATCTTGACGATCCGGATGATACGAGTGATTACAGGTATAATGATGATTACATGATGGTAAGCCAAGTAGTCAAGATGGGATCAATCGCTCCTGATATGGTGATATAATGGGAGATGTACCTTAGGGCCTCTTGTTGAAGAGACACATTCATAAACCTCTTATCAGAGTATAAGATTGATAGAACGAATCTTAATATATTGTGGTAAGTGGTGTTCTTCGTGAACAAGTCTAATTTCAGGATAGCTACGACTATTACATGAGCTAGCACTTAATCCGAGCTCAATAAATTAGATGGTACTTAACTTGATGGAAGAAGTGTATTATATTGGTTACTACTGCAAAACCAGATCAAGTCACAAGCATGTGACGTTCTGAGTATCAGGGGATCATACGTCTTTGCTAAAAAGCCCATTTGATCATCTAGAGTTATCTGGTTCCATATCGATCTAGAATAGTGAGCCTAAAGGTTCTCGGATGGGAAGCCAAGTTTAGGTTAACCTCTAGTGGTTCTATACTTCGGGATCCTATAAGGTCACATAATTTGGGTCTTTGTTCGCCACTTTTCCACTGACAAGTTTAATAACTTTTACGCAAAGAGTTTGGCTAAATATCAACGGTGCCAAAAACTTGTTAACGTGAAATATAGGTGTTGTCAATACCCCTTATCAAATAGAAAAATGATGATAACTGCAAGTATACGGTTGTGATGTAGTTTTAAATGATATCGATCCCACAGGGAAGGGCTAGTTCTAAAGATCGACAAGGAAAGACAAAGTAAAAGAAAATAAAAATAGATTTGAGATTTTTGGATAGGAATATTAGAATGAAAAGTCGAGTAAATATAGATGTGGAAGATTAGAGAATCTAAATATCTAGAATCTTCACTACGAACAAGTATAGCAGAGAAAACATGCAAGTTCAACAAAGATGTTACGACTCACTAAACTAATCTAACAGACTCAGTTCAAAACACTCAGATGTTCAATGATTCACCGCAGAGCAACATATAAAATAACTTTTCTAAACCTAGCGCAAACGAAATAAGACAATTATATAAACCAGGAAAACGTCAATACTATGATTAGTACGGGTCACTCTCACATAGCCACATTTAGCAAGTTATAATTACAAAAAAGTTGGCTCACTAAACAGCTTTATATCACAGATCTAGTGATTATACACGATATTATTAACCATGAAACTACTCTTAAAATTAACCCCAATGCATATAACTTGACTAACATAAAAGACTTAGCACGAAATACGCATTATGACACATAGACATATCATAAACTTCGAAATAGAAAGTATAAGTAGAAAGCAAAGCAAAGTTGTAAGGTATGCAAGTGAAAGCTAAAGTTGATCAAACCGTGTCCACTCTTTAATGGGAGTCGTCAATTCCC
>CATIWQ010493620.1:0-12519 GCA_949673415.1 Euphorbia schlechtendalii
GTATGAAATTATATTATTTGATTGTGATTCAAGATTGAAAATTTAGTTTTATTTTATGTATATTTGGTTAATTTGTAAGAATGATGGAAAATACTACAGCTGAAAACGTTTTAGAATAAATAAAATAAAAATTAAAAAAAAATAAGCAATTGGATCGGTTTTAGAGTAAACCGATCCATAAATGATGTACTTTTTCCGCCAACGATATCAGTCAATTGTATCAGTTTTTAACCGATCCAATTGGTTGGTTAATTGGATCGGTTCTAAAACCGATCCAAATGCCTTTATTAATTGGATCGGTTCTCAAACTGATCCAAATGTCTATCTGTTTTTGGATCGGCAGCTGTTGGATAGGTAAGAAACCGATCCAAATAGTGCAAAAGGACTGATCCAAAAGGGCATTTTTGTACTAGTGGGAATAAAGAATAGGGAAATACAAGTTAATACTTTTTTTGGTAAAATATTTTTCCTTTTATATGAAAGGAATAATATTTTTTCTTTTCCTAATTTTTAGATTTGCATTTTTGCTTTTACATAATTGTATCCTCACTTTTATTTCTTTCTTTTTTCAGATCTATTTTCTCCCTCTCTCTCCCTCTCTCTTCTTCTTCTTCTTCTTCTTCTTCTTCTTCTTCTTCTTCCCTCTCTATCAAAATCTCTCCATCTCTCCATCTTCTCCATCATTTTATCTCTCTAGGAATGTTCTTCCTCTTTTTTGTATTCTTTTCTTATTTCTTTCGGTTTTTCATTTGTTTCTTCTTCTTCTTCTTCTTCTTCTTCTTCTTCTTCTTCTTCTTCTTCTTCTTTTATGCATTGCAATTGAATCTTGTTTCAATTTTTTGTTTAGATTCTGATTTACTCTATTTTTTATTTTCTTTTCTCTAGAACGTGATTTTCTGTTTCTCTATGATTTGATTTCTTTTTTTGGAACGTGATTCCGTTATTGTTCGTTTTCATAAATCGTGATCGAGTTTTTTCTGCAATTTTCAGTTCTATTTTCTGGATTGAAAAGTCATATTTCAATTTTTTGTTTAGATTTCAATTTACTTTGCTTTGATTTCTTTTTCCAAGATCACGATTTTCCGTTTCTCTGTTATTTGATTTCTTTTTTTGGAACGTGATTGTGTTGTTGTTCATTTTCATAGATCGTGATCGAGTTTTTTCTGCAATTTTCAATTCTATTTTCTGGATTGAAGCTGTTTCACTCTGGTTATATTCTAAATCTGTTCTATGTTTTCTTCTTTTCATTTAGATCTCAATTTTTTCAGTTTCGGTGATGGTTTATTGTATATAGAATGCAATAAATGGAGGAGAAGAGATCATTTTTGGGTTTCAAGAGATGTAACATGCTCAATTGTGATCTAAAGAAGTCATTAATCTGATATTTGCCGATCTATAGAGAAGCAACTCAATTAGATGAGCGTCCAAACAAAGAGAAACAACATCATTCAAGCATTTTGTGTTTTTGAACTTTTACTCGGCTTTCACGGATGATTTTTGTATAGAGTTGTGGTATAATTGTTGATACGTCTACTAGTTTTTAGGTCTTTTCCAGCTTCTATTCTAATCATGTTTTCGGATCATGTTGTTATACCCGGTATAATGATTATTATACCGGGTATAATGATTATTATACCGGGTATAATTATTATTATACCTTGTATAACGAGTAATGCAAAAATGTATTCACATAATTGGAGATAAAGAAAGTATTAAGATAAAAAATAAGATTTCGCATTTGAATAGTATATGGTCATTATACTGCATAAAGTTTCATGTTTCATGTTTCATATTATAATCTAGCTTTCAGATCATGTCATTATACCTGGTATATTGCAAACTTATATTATAAAAAAATATTTGGAGATAAAAAAGTATAAAGATCAAGTTTCAAACATCGCATTTTAAAAGTATAATAATCATTATACTAGGTATAATGACTATTATACCTGGTATAATAGTCAACATAATGAAGAATATCAGAGAAATATTAAAATCATTGAAGATAATGAAAATCTTAAGATCTGGTTTCGAATTTCATATTCGAACAATATAAAAAACATTGTACTTGATATAATGACTATTGTACAAGGTATAATGTTTGTTATACCTGGTATAATAGCTATTATATCAGGTATGATAACTATTATACCAAGTATAATAATTATTATACCTGAAATCGATGGTTATTCTTAAGATCACGTATTTTGAAAAATCAAAACTTAAATTCACGTTTTGTGAAAAATCAGAACTTAAAATGTGAGACTTGTAAAATTACACTATGACATGGATTAAGGCTCTGTTCTCTTCACCTTCAATTTGGTTCAGTTCAGTTAAATTAAGTTAAGTTAAGTTCAGTTCAGTTCCATTAAGTTCAGTTCAGTTCAGTTCAGTTCAATTAAGGTCTATTAAGTTCAGTTCTGGTCCAAAAATTTTAATTTTAATAATGATTATTATAATTAATCTTTAATAAAAATTAATAGTAATAATAATAAAAAGAAGAACATTGATAAAAATATTAATATAGAAAAATAATTATTATTTAATGTAGTTAATATAGATTATAAATATAGTAAAAATAATTTTTAATAGTGATAATTAGTAGTGTTATTGATATAATAATAGTATTAATGTAACTATAATATAATAATATTTTTATTTATAATCATAGTATTAATTAATTAGAAAATGTGATATGGAATAATAAAATAAAAATATTTATTAATTAAAACATCTATTACGTTTTTGTAATCTAATAATAAGTGATAATTTGAATTCAAACTACAATATATTATAATAATTATTGTTAGCTCAGGTATAATTGTAACAATAATTATTATTTGAATAATAAAATTTTATTTAAATGAATTTACGTATTATAAATTTTTTTATTATTAATGGTATTAAAATTGTTTTATTAATTATTTTATATAGGTAGTTATTAATAATATTATTTGAAATGATTATTAATAATTTATTTATTTTTATTTTTAATGGGTTTTACTATTATTTTAATAATTAATATATTTATTATTAAGTTCAATTAAGTTCAGGTTCATTAAGTTAAGTTAAGTTCAGGTCCATTAAGTTCGGGTCAGTTTAGTTTAGTTCAATTAAGTTTAGTTTAGTTCAGGTTTCAAAAGTTGAAGAGAACAGGGCCTTAATCTCTTCTACAAACACTGAAAATTCCCAACTCCGCTCTAAATCTCTTAAACCACCATTGTTAATCCTTCAATCTATGATAATTTTCAAATCCCTAATCAAAGCTTTAAAGCAGCATTGCTAAGTTTCGAAGCTTAAATTCCTAGAAATCGCAAGTCAGAAAGCAAAGTTGGAAGCCCTAAAATTCTGGAAATTAAAATCGAAGAGAAAGTTAGAGATCAAAACGGTAAGCGATACATGCCTCCTTATTTGAAATGCGATATAGTTTGAGAAAAAGATACAAATGTGGTATAATTGGGTAAAAAGATATAAATGGGAAAAAACTGAATAAATGTTCATATACAAATTGGGTAAACATATATAAATTAACAGAAGATGATTTATATAAGATGTTCATTTACAATTTAGGTGTTGTAAAGCGGAATAGGTGTTGATTGTAAAGCTGACTTGTGTTGGTAATTTTATATAGTTAACAGGAAAATGGTTGACATGGTATTCTCTATTTGCTTACATCATGGAGGGCAACTAGTTGTGAAGGACGGAGTTATGGTTTATAAGGGAGGGACAGTGGAGGAGAAGAGGTGGTTTGATGAGGATGAATTAAGTAGGTTAGAAATTCTATGGGCAATTTGGGAACTGGGATATGAATTTTGTGGGGTAATTTACTATAGAAAAGTAGATGGGAGCTGTATTGAATTGTGTACTGATTTGGATGTTTGGATGTCACTAAATATGCTGCTGCTTTGACTGATGATGGCCAAGAAGTTGTCTATTTGGATTCCCCTTATAATGACATGGCATAGTGGACAAGGGTGGAGGAAGAAGATAGGGGGGCCTACACACTTAGGGTAACCATAGAATTGGTGGCCAACATGTGTATAAAAATAATACCTAATGAGGAGGTGACTTTGACAGAAAACCAGGTTGAATCTCAAGATAATGAAGAATCTGAAAACTCAGGCTCAGATAGTGGGAGTGATATTGAAAAATCTCCAAGTGAGGCTAATGATGCTGAGGTTATAGAAGAAGATGATGTTGAAGGAAGTGAAGTAGAAGCTGAGGTCAGAGAAGCTAGAAAGGTGACTAACAAAGCAAGAGTGGAGATGGCAAGAAAGAAGAAAGAAGTTGCTCAAGATGAGTTAATCAAGCTAGGACTAGTGGGAATAGATAAGGGGCTAGAGAGTTACCTCAGATCTGGAAACACTTATAATGGGTTACTGGCTAGAGATGAGGAATATATAGATAGCTCAGATGTAGACAATTTTGCATCTGATGGAGATGATGAAACTGATGAAGTGGAAGAAACTAAGAGGAGAAAGAGGAGTAGGGTTCACTATGATCTAAAATGTAAAGAGCCTCTATGGGAGTTGAATGGTTTTTGAGAGTGTGAATCAATTTAGAGAATTTATGTGTGTTATGCCATAAAGAAAGGAGTGCAAACTTATTACCAGCAAAATGAGAATCACAGAGTGAGAGTGAGGTGCTCTTTTGTGGATGAGAAAGAGAATAACAAGTGTCCTTTGCTACTGTACCCAAGTATAGAGAAGACGAGTGGAAATTTTATAGTCAAGAATTACCATCCAATTCATGTTTGTGTAAGGCAGAACCAGATCAGTTACTGCAATGCTCACTTTCTTGCAAAATATTTTAAGGACTTCATAACAAAAAATCCACATATTAAGGTGTTGATGCTGCAAGATGAGGTGAAGAAGGAACTGCAGTTGCAAACTTTAAAGCATATGTGTAGAAAAACAAGGTCTATAGTTGTAAGTGCAATGGTTGGTGATTATAGAGAGGAGTTTAGGAGGATTTATGATTACAGAGATTGTATTCTGCAGAGAAACCTTGGGAGTACTTGTGAAATTGATGTATATACAGAAGTGGAGGCGCCTGGGGAGCCAATAAAACATATATTTAAAGGTATGTATGTTTGTTTTTCAGTAATGAAGGAGCACTTTAGTGAGGGTTGTCGCAAATGCATTGGGTTAGATGGATGTTTTCTAAAGGGGGTGTTCAAAGGGTAAATATTAGCTGTAGTGGCAAAAAATGCAAATAATCAGATATATCCATTGGCTTGGGTTGTAGTTCACAATGAAACTACAATCACTTGGATATGGTTTCTTGAGCTTCTTATTAAGGACTTGAATCTACAACTGGGAGAGGGCATTACAATTGTCACAGATATGCAAAAGGTATGTTCTAAGTTAAATTGTGATTTTTGCCTTTCTAAGTTAAATTGTGATTTTTACCTTTCTAAGTTAAATTATCATAGATATGCAAAAGGTTATGCTCATTTTTAGTTTGAAAATCTTAGTTGCAGTTTTGACAGTATGCATTATATGTTGGTTGTGCATTAGAATTATAGTTTTGACAGTATGCATTATATGTTGGTTATGCATTAGCATTATAGTTTTGACAGTTTTAGCTATATATTGTGACACTTTTTGCTATATATTGTGACATTTTTGGCTATATGTTCAATTGTTTTGGCTGTAGAATTATATTGAAAGTATAGTGAATTATATTGACAGTAGAATTATGGAATTGTTTTGGCTATATGTTGATTTGTTTTGGTTATAGAAGTAGAATGACAATAGAATTATATTTGCTTGTTTTATAGGGGCTACAAAAGGTTACAGATGAACTGCTACCTAGAGCAGAGCATAGGGAATGCGCAAGGCACATTTTAGCTAATTGGGCTAAAAAGTGGAGAGGGGTTGAGAGAAAGAACTGTTTTTGGAGATGTGCAAAGTCAACATTTGAGGCTGAGTTAAAGGAGAATTTGAAAGACATGAGCAAGTTGGGAGATGAGTCAATATGCCAAGAGTTGCTTAGGTATGACATTGAAAGACGATGTAGGGTCTACTTCAAGTTTAATACTACTTGTGATATAGTAGATAATAACTTCAGTGAGACCTTCAATTCTTGGATTTTGCTAGCTAGGCATAAGTCAATTATAAGCCTCATGGAGGAAATTAGAGTTCAAGGAATGACAAGGCATACAGAGATGCTAAAATTTTCCAGGACTTGGATAACAGATATATCCCCCATGGCATACAGGGATCTAGAGAAGAATGTGGCTAGATCAATGCAATCTAAAATTGATTGGAATGGGGATGAGGGATTTGAGATATGTGAGGGAAAATTTCACCATGTGGTTCATTTAAAGAATAAGACATGCACTTGTAGGGCTTGGATGTTAAAGAGGATTCCGTGCGCTCATGCTGTAGCAGCATTTCACAAAAAGGGATTACAACCAATTCAATTTGTTGATAAAAGGTATAACAAGGAGACCTTTTTAAAAACTTACAGTGCATTTATCCAACCAATGCCAAATCTGAATATGCTCCCTACCAATCCCAATAACCCTCCTGTGGAGCCACCACTTGTGAAGCCATTATTAGGAAGACCAAAAAGAAATAGGAGAAAACCATGTGATGAGCTGAAAAAGCATGGGAAAGCATCTAAATCAGGAGTTGAGATGACATGCTCTTACTGTAAGGGTAAGAATCATAACAAAAAGGATAGTGAGAAATGGAAAAATGCTGTTGTAACTCATGTATAACTAGTTATATGTTGAATTGTATTGCTCAATTATATGTTGAATTGTATTTCTCAATTACATGTTCGATTGTTATATTCTTATATGTCATTAATTGAGGAAATTTTCATAGGATCTAACTACATGTGCTTCAACAAAGGATCCAGCTGTAACTAATAAAGCCACAACTGCTGGAGGGAAGAAGAGACCAACAAAGCAAAATATCACATCATAGTTATTTCAGTTTTACACAAGTTATTATTTGAGTTACTGATTTACTGATTTTTGAGTTACTAATTTCTGAGTTACTGATTTCAAGTTATTATTTCAAGTTATTAGTCACTTTGATCTCATAGTTATAATTTCAAGTTATTAGTTACAGTGATTTTTGAGTTGTTAGTTACTGATTGAGTTATTGATTTCAAGTTACTGATTGAGTTATTGATTTTTCAGTTGTTAGTTATCGACTCAGTTATTGATTTCAAGTTACTGATTGAGTTATTGATTGAGTTTTTGAGTTGTTAGTAACTGATTGAGTTATTAATTTCAAGTTACTGATTTCAAGTTATTGATTTCAAGTTACTGATTGATTTCAAGTTATTGATTTCAAGTTACTGATTTCAAGTTACTGATTGAGTTGTTAGTTGCTGATTGAGTTATTGATTGAAAGTTATTGAGTTACTGATTTCAAGATCATAGTTACTAATTTCAAGATCATAGTTACTAAATCTGTGTTAGATACTGATTTTCCTTTGATCTCATAGTTATTATTTCAAGTTATTACTTACAGTGATTTTTGAGCTGTTAGTTACTGATTTAGTTATGCTTGGCCTGTGATTTAGTTAAGCTTGGTCTTTGAATTACAGTTTTACTTAACTTGTGTTAGTTTTTTATTTGCCTTTGATCTCATAGTTACTAATTTGCCTTTGATTGATTCTAAGTTGCTAAATCTGGTTCTTTTATAGCCTTCCAAGAGAAGAAACCAGTCTACAAGTCAAGCCAAATCTGGATATGGAGTCTTTATTTCTGAGAGGACTGGGTGGACATGTCAGCAGGTATAATTGCTGCTGAGTACACTTAGTCAATCTCTGTTAATAGCCAATGTCTTTATTTATCTCATTTATGTCAATCTATGCAGAATGGTAATCCAGAGCAGAATAGGGTAATCTCAACAGGGCCAAGCAATTTGAAAAGCTCAGCAGTTGTGACAGGGGACCTTGGATTCACACCTAAGAACCGCAAATGGAGAGGTAAATCAGTTTTAACTATGACTAATTTGGTACACACTAAGGCACAAAAATAGATAGAGATACAAACTACTGCAGTCCATCTCAAACAAAGTCAATCTCAGTCTCTTCCACCTACTGATCAACAAAGGATGAGAGCAGCTGCTAATAAACCTAAGGTAGAAAGGATTTTAGCTACTAGGAATCAAGGCGGGACAAGCACTCAACCTCAATCCAGATTCACCACACGTTTAGCTGCTTAAAATCTACCTCCGAACCAACTCCACCAAAAACATGGAAATATTGATTTCTTTTGTTTCTTTTGTGCTTATGTTTTGGATACTTTGTTAATGGCTGGATAATTTTGGAGACTTTTGTGCCTATTGGGTATATTTTAGATAATAGTTTTGTAAGGTGGTTGTTTATGCCTAGGATAATTAGTGTAAGGTGATTTTGGATACTTTTGTGGCTGTTTATGCCTTTTTTAATTGGAATGTTTTAGCTGTTCTTCATGACTTTTGTTAATTGGCAGTTTTTATGCCTTTGTTAATTGGAATGCTTTTCAGTTTTTATGCCTTTGTTAATTGGAATGTTTTTGCTATTAATTGGAATGCTTTTGCTATATTCATTGAAATACAAAATCCAAAAAAATTATTGAAACTATTGAAATTGCCAAAATCACATAATAGATCAAAACAAAATATTGATTAAACCAGCCAAAATCATATTACATTACAAATACAAATCCTAACAAACTTAGCCAAAATTACAATACCAAAACCATCCACAAAGTGCCAAAATCACAGTACCTAAATAAACCTAACACATTCTACATAAAAGCTAAACACCGTACATAAACATTGCAATCTCAAATCCACGGGCTACATTTTACCTAAAATGTAACCCAAAAAATCCCACAGATGAACACAGTGAACACCCCTTTTCTGCCCCAACCTTCTTCTAGTATTTCTCCTTTAATAAGCCTCTTTAGTACCTTAGCAATCATTCTCCTTCTATTACCATCAACAACCAGATCAACCCACCTAAAGAACTCACAATCCTAATGATGCCTCTTTCAAACCCAAAAAAAATTCAAATTCGCAAAAAACCTTCTAAAACCGAATATTTCACAAAATTAAATGTAAATAACTCACCCCATATCTTCTACAAGCAAAAAACCTTCGACTTAGGTTATCATCACTCCATGATACTTTCAGATTCGCGAGTTGCCCACAATTACAATTTGGAATGTCAAAATCGTTCAACCCTAGTTCCATTACAAACCTCAACCAAAACCGAATTAAGAAGAGAAGAGAAATTAAGGATGAAGGAGAAGCAAATTGTTATCTGAGATGAAGAATTTAGGGATGAAGGGTTTGAGATAAAGAAGATTGGTTTAAGTAGAGAATTGGGGATTTTGGATGAAATTTTAGGGATTTGTAATTGGGATTAATATTTCTGCTAGTTATACTTGTTTTGGCAGAGCTTTTTTGCTTTGTTTATCATAAAAAGAAGTTCACTCACCCTTTAACCACGCACGCCACCATGTCATCCAGAGAGGGGTCAAATGAGCACTTTTACCAAGTTCAGGGGGCTAGTTTTAACATGTGAAAGTTGGAGGCGCCCGCATAGAATATGCGCCAAGTTAAGGGGGCCTGGGATGTATTAAGCCTTATTAAAATGAACCTAAATTTTATTCACGATCAAGCTCATTTATTAATGAGTTTAATGAGCTTTAACTTATCCGAATATCGAATTGTTCACGAGTAGCTATGTTCATTTATAGTCCTACACCATATAGATATAATAATGGGTTCTACAAATCTCTACATAACTATAAAGTATTATTTATTAATTAAGCAGAATTTATAAATTCTTAAAGATTTTTTTAACAAGTTGTTTAAATTATATTTGCTTTATTTTTGGCACTTGAAGAGGAGAATGTTTAATAGCTAATGATATTCAATTGAGAAGCCGAAGCGGATTCTTCAAGATTTCCATCGAATACTCGTAAAACAAGGCTGGTCGGGAATTCGATGAAGCCTCTCTAACGCTTAAGTTAGTTCTTAAAATGGAGGAAGATGACAATATGTTTATTGATGTTAAGAGTTACCTTTACTATGGAGATGGTAGTTTTGTTTATAATCAAAGTGATGATGATGGTTGTATATGGGGAGGCCTATGTGTAAGCATAGGTGTAGAATGGCACAACTAGGTATTGGTCATCATTAACCTTAATGAGTAAGATGACTTGTGTTATCTTTTTTTATTGATAGATAAGTGTGATGAAATATATTTATCTTGTTATCGGCTAATAAAATTTATTTTGAAATTGGATCTCACTTTACAAAATTTTAATAAATACTAAGTTTTAGCATATTAACACTATTCATTAGTTTAAAATACTAAAAACTATAAAAAAAACCCTAGCCGCCATAGAAGCCGTGCATAGCCGCCTACCAAATCCCCAACCCTTCCCTGCTGGTCATCGGATCAGCAAAATAGCCCATTCACCTTCATCGTCCTTGTTAGTAGGATCCTCCCACCATTGAAACCTACAAGCTCGCCGAAACCAGCATCATCTATTTTCAGAATTTTCCTGCTTCCCACTATAGAGCAGCCATGCAGACAATATTTTCTAAGTATAGAGTGATCAGCATGGTTTTCAGAACCGGACTGGTCATCGAACCGGTAAAGAGGGTGGTTCATGGATTTAAGGTTCAACGGGATTAAATCGGTGGTCGAACTAGATTTTCTAAAAATTGAAAAAATATTATTTAAATAAGATATAGTGAATTTATTTACACAATACACTAAATAAATAAAGTAAATACTTAATTTAAAACTAAGTAAAAGTTTTATATAGATATTATAAAGGAAATATAATACAAATGTGTATCAAATAAGTGTTGTAGTTGAGTGGTAGGCATAATAGATAATAAGCTGAAGGTCTTGAGTTCGATTCTTGCCTATTGCAAAAAATTTTAAAAAATTATTTTTAACAAGAATAAGTGAACCGGCCGGTTGGAGCAACCGGTTTTCGGTTCAACCGGTCAACGTCCGGTCTTTGACTAGACATTGAACAGGGTGACCGGACCAGTGGTCGGTTCCGGTCAGACCCGATCCGGTTTTCAAAACCATGGTGATCAGTAATGTTTACATTGCCAAGAAGAGGAATGCAAGGAACCAATGCCTCAGTTTTCTCTCCCTTAAAGGTTCGATACTGGTCCACGAAGCACTTTACAGATTGAATGCAATTGCGATCGAAAAATTCGGATTATGAGCTTTTATTGCTAGGTTCCGGAAGCCCTCAGTTAACTTTGACCCCCCACCTAAAGCAACCAGTTCAGGTTCATCTCTGAAACATACCTTCGGAGCATCACCTAGAGATTTTCGATCATATGCAGGCTTTGTAACAGTACTACCACGGAAACCAATTACACTGAGATTGGCTAAGGAGGTAGTGAAGGTCGATTGGACTCATCTCTCTTGTTTCGCTAAGGTGAGGAATCTTAGCGTAATCCTCAACCTGTATTCGCTAATTCGGAATCGGAATTTTGCAATAAACATTATTGCACTTGCTAGTGGCGATTTAGTGGTTGTATCTTTCTTTTCGGAAGATGCGGTCTTGGGATTTCTGAAAGGTAATTAGTTACCCCTCCAAGATCTTATATCAAAGGTTATTCCGTATTCGATGGATTTCGCTCTCTTGGAATTGCTATGCTACGTGGATTTCTTAGGAATTCTACCTGCCATTATCATGAAAAAGTTAGTGAAGAGATTGCTAGATCGATGGGAAGCTTAATGTTGATTAACTTCAACTTCAGTCACCCAGACCGTTTGGATGTGGTGCCTTGTATGATGAGCATCCTACGTGGTTCAATCAACTCTTCCATTAACTTGTCAATTGGTAATGTTACTGTTTGTATTAAAGCTCGTATAAAGCAGCTCACAGCTTATCGCAACTGTGATGATCTTGGGTCTCAATCCTCAGGTTCGTCGGTTGATTTGAGGGATAATAGATGGGATGGCTTATCGTCGAAAGCTAAATATGAAGTTAGGTCACTGAGGGGATCGAAATCAAGCGGCATTGTACCTGCCTCGGTCATCGGGATTGTCGCAACACATTTACCAAGTCGGGATGCTGTCCCTAATAATGGGAATACTGCATTATCTTTGCCAAGCCGGGCTGCTGCCCCTGATGACAGTTTCGCTATCCCGGAATCTCATCTTTTAACCCACCAATCTTCATCTTACTCATCGGACCTAGACATTCAAATCATGAACCGATTGTTTTTACAATGGCATTCTCAAAGGCTGATCGAGGTTTTACTCACACGGGCTGACGATTTCAAACTTGGGTTGTTGATCGCAAGGTTTTGACTATACTAATTTAGATGGGCTTATATTCGATGATGATGTCAAAAACCTTGTTCCATACTTTTCCACCGATAAGATAAAAGTTCAAAATACGAATAGGTGTTGTCAATACCGCTTATCAAATAGAAAAATGGTGACCACTGCAAGTATACAGTTTTGACAGGGAAAGAATTTGGTTCTAAAGACCAACTAGAGTTACGGAACAAACGA
>CATIWQ010493622.1:0-14270 GCA_949673415.1 Euphorbia schlechtendalii
CATCTGTAAGAGGTACACGTGTGGCAAGCCGCTTGGGGGTCTTGTCCGCCGTCGGAGCATTAAATGATTCATCTCTGCCAGTTGGTAATGCATTTAATGCGGCAGAGGAGAGAGAAACGTCAGAGTTGGCGTGGGTTCTGAGGATGTCTCGGCATAAGCGCGGTGGGTAACGCCGAAGGTTATTTAATTTGTGATTCTATACCTCGGCGTGATGTCATGCTGATATGGTGTCGGCGCGCAGTGATGTCGATGCATACCTTTGTTTAGTCCATATAATTTTTGGGTCTTCTAACGAGCCTTAAGACTTTAACGGGCCTTGATATCATGTACAATCCAATCTTCTTTTTTGTTCAAGAAAATTTGTTTCGAATGAGCTCGAAAGTATAAAAAGGAGAGAGTAGAGAAGTAAAGAAAGCCGGGTGGTCAAAAAGCAAACAAAACATCAGGGCATTGTTGTCGTCACTAAAGACATTTTTTTATTTTCCAATTTATTTTCCCTTTTCAACTCCTAGTCTATCAAAGCTCATTATCATCTTTTACTTAATAATTAACGAAATTCCATTTGAATTCTTTTGTCTCTATTTCTCTTCAACTTGCTACCATATTGATGTTGATTTATGTATGGAAAATCATGATTTATAAGAATTTGATTCTCCAAATCATTATTAGAAGGAATTTTTCTATTGATAGAAATTTATTATCTCCAAATCCTAGTTAATGTAAATGCGACTTTTATATGAATTAATCAAGCCACGTGTTTACTCCACTTATCGCAGTAAAAGCAACAATAAAGAAAATAAAGGCGAGGACTGGATAACGTTGAAGTAGTCGTAACATAAAATCAAAATTAATCAAAGTATTAATTGTTAATATTTAATTTCATGGATCATAGCAGGCAAATGGCCCATTTCTTTGTGGGAGCGTGCGTCAAGTGGGACAGCCTGTGGGTCCCAAACAAAAACATTCTGTTTATTTTTTTAATTTTACGCAAAGTGAAAAATAAAATAAAAATAATGGATAGAGAATATAGGCTTTCATTTGCATTAGGAAACCGACGTGGTAAATTAGCGAAAAGAGAGATGTTTTTGTTGGGCCCCGCCTACTGCTTATTACTACAATATTGTTTTTAACAAATAAGGACGAGAAGTAAATCTAGTAAAATGAAACGATAAAAATACCATCTCCATTGAATTTAGAACTCAACATCTTTACTATTTTTGTACAAGTAAAGACTTTAACTTTATTTTGACAATTACATGAAAAGGGTATTTGATTAAGAGTTTGTTTGTCAAATTTAAATAAGCAGTGCCTTAATTATGGCATTTAATTTCTTCGTAACTCTTTTTTAAGCGGGTAAAACGCCACCGTTGCAGCCAAGCCCGGTTTCAAGAAAAACTGTTAAAATCGCCATTTTAGCCCGAGGAGAGAAATTTTAAAAAGAAAGGAAGAAAGAAAAAAAAGAAAGGCAAAATACAGAAAAGAAAAAGGAAATGGCAGCAGTGTCTTCGAATTAACGCTGTTATCTAGGCTCCGTGTTTGTCTCTCACATTTTGGTTTTTAGATGATTTTCTGCACCTCCATGAATTCACCTACTCAATTCCCAACACTCCGACCTTCTTTCAAATCATGTTTTCTTGCCTATTCTAGGGTTTCGCCAGCTCAAAACTGAAGGTCCTAGTTGCTTTTTGGCAAGCTCACTCAAGGTTGAAGTCTGGTTTCTGGTTCCACTCTGATTTTCACTCGGAATGCTTTACAAGTGAAGATCTCAGCTCCTTTGTGATGGTTGGAAGTGGTCACAAAGTTAGATTGGGTTCTGACTGTGAAGATCGAGCATTACTGTGATGGTTATAAGAGTTCATTGCAAGGAGAAAGCATCATTGTGTCCAGAATGCATTTCACCAAGCTCGACGACTCTCCTATGTTTCGCAAACAGGTTTGTTTACTTCTGGTTGAGAACTACATGATTAAAACCTTCCACTTTTTGTTCCTTTTAAGTTTCGTTGTTGTTTAATTGTTAGCTGATTAAGGAAAGTAGAAAAGGAATTTATATGCTTGTGGCGTCTACATTCGTCCTCTTTCATATAAGGAAAATCAACTTGTAATAGGAGCAGGTGCAGAATAAAGTGGGTGCTTCATTTCATGCGATAACATTTTCTCTAGTATCTTGTGAGGACCATATCTAATTGTTTGCACTGAATTAGCATTATTAGACAAGTCTGATGTTTCTGCTAATCTAAGCAAGTAATACGGTTTCCAAGGAAATAATGGAAAACAAATCTGCGTATACCAGATTAATAAGACAGAGTTTATGTTCTTTGCAAATGAAAAATTATGTTATTTTACTATACTTTCCCCAAAATATTTCTGATTTGAAGCGACATTACTTCTATGGTTGTAATCCTTCACAAAACCCCGCAATTTTTTTAGCACGCACCAAATAGATGTGTAACAATTGGTAGGAAATGCTGCGCTGGTCCCATTGTTTGAAACAAGATATGATATATTTCCTTCTGCTAGCTCTATGATCTTTTAGAATCCTTTTGAAGTTAACTTTTGAAAACTGTGGTATTGCCTCAGGGTGGTTAGCTGTGGTGGATATTTTTATATGCAGTACATATCAATTTGTTACTAGGTGTAAATGCTTGTTGATAAGTTATTTGGTGAAACAGATTCAATCCCTGGAAGACAGTGCTGATTTGTTGCGGGATAGAAGCTTAAAGTTCTACAAAGGATGTCGCAAGTACACGTATGTATACTACAAATAACTTTCTCAATCGAACTACTTATCATCTATACTTTGGCTCCTTTCAGTCTACACAATAACTAGGATTTTGAATTGGATCTCATTTCACTAATAAACTGTTAAGCTTTAGTGCACAGAATCTTTCAAATAATGAAGTTTTCTCTAAGTATGATGGGGTGTCGAAGGAGCATGAGCAGTATTTTTCCTATGCTTTCATTCCTTAGTTTTATGAATTTCTTTTTGCTTCCTGTTAACAAAAAGTTGGAAGTTTATGTCCTCCCTTGAATCTCTTGAATCGCACATGCATTTCATAAATATGCACTTACATATGTAAATATGCAAAATTACACTGAATAGTAACACATAGCTTCTATAGTAGTTTTATTGGCATTATATGGTTCTTGAGTTTGATTCTTTATTTTTCATTACTCTTTAAGCGCTTCTCCCTCTGTTGTTGTGCAAACAATGGTTTTGTTTGAGGAACTTTATAATTATTTAATGGCTTGCAGGGAAGGACTAGGGGAGGGATATGATTGGGACATTGCCTTTGCCAGTGCTTTAGAAAGTTTTGGCGGAGGGCATAATGACCCTATTAGTGTGGCTTTTGGAGGTAATAATATTTCGGCTGCAATTCCTAACTAGGACTTCTAGTTTTTTTTCCTGATTCTTCACGGTTCTTGTGAAGACATAATGGAATTAATCAATGAAACAACTATTCGTAATGTAGGGCCTGTTATGACCAAATTTACCATAGCCTTGAGGGAAATTGGTACATACAAGGAAGTCCTTCGATCTCAGGTAATTATATCATGTATATTTTTGCATTCATCTCATCAATGTTGACAAATATTTTTGCTTTTTGTTTTTTTAGTATATCATTTTAGTGTTACATATGGTAGTTCACATGGCGTGGTGGTCAATCTCTTAACTTGCTGTTGAGGACTGCCCCACTAGTGTTATTCAAATGCATTCCAGCTTCACTTTGTGTATTTATTTATCTTACATCTTCTTATCAGTATGATTTGGGCTTATTTTGTTATTTCAATCATGAATACTCATTGTATGACACTATGACTCATATTTCATCTCTACTATGATTTAGTTTTGTGGCTCGCAAATCATATAAAAAATCTTTAGCTCAAGAGAAGCTATAGGAGTCCATTAGACTTTAAACATTTATTTATAGCAAGATTCACTTCAATTTGTTACAGTTTCTTTTTCTAACCCCATGGAGCTTGTGAGCTACTGTGTGTTCGAAAAGTTGAAAGGGGTCTTCCCTTATATTGTTACCTCTGGCTAGTAGTTCTTCTAGAATTGTCTAATTTATGGTCAATGTCTACCATATTGGATGATTTAGGCTGACGAAGTATAGCAGGTGTCTTTGAACTGGAAATAGTGCCCAATCCATTTTGATGTGGGTCATTGTTTGATTATGCTTTTGCAGTTTGAGATACTTTCATGAGCTAAGAAACATTAGTTAGAGACTGAAACTCTTGTTTTATTTCAGAAACCAAAATCTTTATTTCTTTAAAATCTGTTCATTTCTAGTATTGAGATGCTTATTGTTTCGTTTCTCAGGTTGAGCACATTCTGAATGAAAGATTACTACACTTTGTAAATATCGATTTGATTGAAATCAAGGTAATGTAAATTGTCATTTGCTAAATGTTCCAAGTCATAATGATTCTATGGAAAAATATGCGGCATTCAAGTTTAGGCAGACATTCTTCTTCACTGTGACTTGACTGCATATAGGGAATAGCTCTAGTTGTTTCAGTGGCTGCAATTTAGCTCTGTCTGTGATATATTACGTATGCTTTAAGCACTTAAACTTTCACATTTTGGATTGAAATGAGAGCTTAAATGATTCTCTAATGATCCCTTCACATCTTAAACTTCTGGTATAACATATATTCCGTTTGATCTGTGCTTCAAAGTATATTGTCTTCTTTGCAGGAAGCAAGGAAGCGTTTTGACAAGGCTAGCCTTCTTTATGATCAGGTGCTCTCATCTGACTTGATTACCATTTTGTCGTTGCTACCAATATTATCTGCATGTAAAATGTAATTGTGATGTCAAGATATACCTAAGTAGTAAATGTCTCTTCATTTTCCAGGATAGTTGAGGTTCAGCCTAAACTAATAATGCATGTAAATATATTTAATATTTCTTTTAGTTATGAGATTCTAGTCATAAAAATGTAAGCTGTCTTCTAGCTCATTAGTCATTGTTGTTAGCAGGGTTTGATTTCTGCAGCACATGAGTTGGTCCTTGTTTAGCTTTGTAAGAAAGCCTAAGCTAAAACTAAACAATTTAGCAGCATGCCTTAACATTGATTTAGTTTCATGGACAAGAAGTTGACTAATTTACTGTATTCTTAAATCTATCCCTGACTCAGATTCTTGCCTTAACAGCCAACTCATATTCCCAATATCACTTCATTTTTTTGGTTGTTAATACTATGTCAGGCTCGTGAGAAGTTTCTGTCTCTGAGGAAGGGCACAAAGTCATATGTGGCTACTCTTGTAGAGGAGGTACCACATAATAATTTTTTATGAACGAAATTTTGTCTCCATTTATCCTTTGTATTTCAGTTTATCTTATTTGGTTTGCTACATATTAGGAGCTTCATACTACGAGGTCTGCTTTTGAGCAAGCTCGTTTCAATCTAGTAAGTAACAATGCTCAAACTAGCTCTCCCTTTGTAATGTAAACTAATAATTTTCATGATCAAGCATATTTAAATGAATAATTTACTCTCATGCCTAGGTGACAGCACTTTCTAATGTTGAAGCAAAAAAGAGGTTTGAATTCTTAGAGGCTGTCAGTGGGACAATGGATGCTCATCTTCGTTACTTTAAGCAGGGATACGAGTTGTTGCATCAGATGGAGCCATATATAAATCAGGTGGCATACCTTTTGTATCATTATATTCTAGCTCTAGGCCATACTTGTGTCTTGATGTTCAAATGTATGCTTTTTCCTGTTATATACTGCCATGATCCCAAAACAAAGCTCACCTGTGAGGGTCGACCTGCATTGTGACTTAAATATTGTTGCTTTTGTCAAGGTAAATATGGTAACTAACGTCAAGGTTAAGGAATTCTAAATTTAAGTGTAATGAAAAATTGAAGGTTTTGGAATAGCTATCCATGACATTGATTGATGTGATTATTTTCTTTGATGTTGCACTATTAGAAGAAGAAAATGTTGATTGATAATTTGGATCATGCACAAAGAGGAGACATCAGGCTTTAATGCATCACATGATATTTTCTTTAACTTCTCAAGTAAATGCAAATGCTGGGATAAGTTGTTTACTTCAATAGAGTTATGTAGCCCCATAATAAACAAGTTGGCTAGAAAATTCTGTCTTTATAAAAAGTTATGCTAAATTCTTTTACTCAGAAATTAAAATATTTACCGGTTTTGTAGGTTTTGACTTATGCTCAACAATCAAGAGAGAGGTCAAACTATGAGCAGGCAGCTCTCAATGAGAGGATGCAAGAGTACAGGAGGCAGATTGATCGCGAGAGCAAATGGTCTTCCAATGGTACTAATGAATCTCCTAATGGAGATGGTATACACGCCATTGGCAGAAGTTCTCATAAAATGATAGAGGCAGTAATGCAATCTGCTGCAAAGGGAAAGGTATGGAAATCCTTGGACATTTTTTTCGGGTTGAGATATTTGAGTTGGCAATACATAGACTTAATCAAATGTATTCATGACTCACGAGTAGGTTACTCATACAATCAAATATAAAAAATACCTTATTTTTTTTATATTGATTTCATTCATATGCATTTTTACCATACATTTTCAATATATTTTAAAAAATATTTTACATTTTACCGAAGCAATTTGGACCAAACCTTTAATTCTAATAAGAAATGTAACTGTGATCGTTTAGTTCTAAAAGGTAAAAAAATATTCAGGTTCAAACTATCAGACAAGGTTATCTATCAAAACGGTCCTCAAACTTGCGAGGTGACTGGAAGAGAAGGTTTTTTGTTCTTGATAGCAGAGGAATGCTGTATTACTACCGTAAACAGTGCAGCAAACCATCTGTAAGCATTCTATGGTCAATAAGATTGTAGGACTGTATGATTCTGGTTTCTTACGCTGGTCTCAAATATATTTTTAGGCTACTGGAAATCAACTCTCTGGACAAAGGAATAGTTCTGAGCTTGGATCTGGACTCTTAAGTCGCTGGCTGTCTTCTCATCATCATGGTGGTGTGCATGATGAAAAATCTGTTGCTCGCCACACTGTAAACCTTCTCACATCAACGATCAAGGTTGATGCTGACCAGTCAGATTTACGATTTTGTTTCCGGATTATTTCACCGACAAAGAACTACACGTTGCAGGTATTATGCAAAGTGTTGCATGACTGTTTTGAGTTTAGTTTATATTGCTGTCCAATTAGGATTCTCTTGGGTAGGGGTGAACAATTATGCAATTTGTGTTTATATATTTCATTATTATTAATTAAACCTTCAGAATATTGATTTATGCTTGTGAGTGCAGGCAGAGAGTGCACTTGATCAAATGGATTGGATTGAGAAAATAACAGGGGTCATTGCTTCATTGCTAAGCTCGCAGGGTCCTGAGAGAGTAAGTTTCAAATATCTAATTCACTTGCTTTTCCAGTTCGGAGTCATTTTAATGTCTTGTTATCCAAATTCAGTGTCTTACTCCGAGTCCAATGGGAAGTGGGCATCATCGGTCTGCCAGCGAGAGCAGTTCCTTTGAGAGTGCCGACTTTGATCACTCTGTCGTTGATGATTTTGCATCTGACAAGAGTCTTGGTGGTGCACATCATGCAAGATTGTCACAACAACAGCGATGCAATGTGGAGAAGCCAATCGAGGTTCTGCGAAGGGTATGTGGGAATGATAAATGTGCTGATTGTGGTGCCCCAGAACCTGATTGGGCTTCTCTTAATCTTGGTGTTCTTGTTTGCATCGAGTGTTCTGGTGTTCATCGTAACCTTGGTGTACATTTATCAAAGGTAGCAGCTCAATTTTTATCCTTTGGCCTTTATATGTTGTTGTTGATTGCAATCCTTGAGATTCATGCCATGAAATGTGTGCTAGTGGACGATGGTAGCCTATTAGGCACTTGAAGAGATTCTTAATAACTAGGGAAGTATGCATGAATGACAATGAGAGGATAAGTTTCCATCTACTATATGTAACTGGAAACTGCATATGTTGAGTGTTTCAAAAAATTGCCTTTGAGAGGTCATATGCATGCTAAACTTCCTATTCCTTTTGCTAACAAGTAATAAATTAAGCAAGGTGTTCTGCTATTAACTTTATTGAATTTGAATTTACTTGAAACATAGTTTTATTGCATTATTGCAGAGGACCATATTTTGGGAACTGTTTTTGTTATTTGTGCAAAACTGATTGTTGTTATGATTTTAATTGCAGGTGCGGTCCCTCACGCTTGATGTGAAAGTGTGGGAACCTTCTGTAATAAGCTTGTTCCAGTCATTAGGAAATACGTTTGCTAATTCACTGTGGGAGGAGTTGTTGCAGTCAAGGAGTACCTTTCAGGTTGATTTCACAGCTACAGGGTAAAGAATAAGTAACTTTTCGTTGAATTGTCAGTTATCTGTTGTTGGCTATGTTTTGTGTTGCTAATTTGTTATTCTGCGGATGAAGGGCATACAAGCCAGATAAATCCCAGCCGCATTTTGTTGGAAAACCGACTCCTACAGATTCTATAACAACAAAGGAGAAGTTTATCCATGCAAAAGTATGAATATCTAACCTGCGCTGTTTCTTTATTTTTTCAGTTAAATGAAATACAATTTTTTGGTGGGCTTGCCAAATATGAAGTTCCAGGGTTGTGTATTTTTAGTATAAATCAACTTTGTCTTTTTCTTCATCTTAGTACGCAGATAAGTTGTTTGTTCGCAAGCCAAGAGATGGTCAGTATCAGCATTCAGTGTCTCAACAGATGTGGGAAGCTGTTAGGGGTAATGACAAGAAGTCAGTGTACCGTCTTATAGTTAACCATGAAGCAGACGTCAATTTCATGTATGAACCAGCATCCTCTCTAACCCTGGCTAAGGTTATGCTTGTGCAAGAGCATACAGGTGTTGATCAGTGCTCGGCTGGGTCCTCCACCATAGCAAGTGAAGGTGAAGGGCACGTTTTGGAGGACTTGGATGGATGTTCGTTGCTCCATCTTGCTTGTGAAACTGCAGATATTGGCATGTTAGAGCTCCTCTTACAATATGGTGCAAATATAGATGCTAGAGACTCGAGTGGACACACGCCACTCCACCGGTGCATTCGTACAGGCCGACCTGTCTCTGCAAAATTACTCCTTTCAAGGTGAATTTTCTTTCACACCATTTTTTAGGTCACAAGGACATGATTTGAATCACATCCTACTGAAATACGTGCAGGGGAGCTGATCCTGAAGCTGCCAATGTGGAAAGCAAAACCTCATTTAAACTCGCAAAAGAGTCGAACTTTGCAATGCTATCAGATGGTCCTGAGGGGAGAAGGGTAATGAGGAAAGGCGAGCAACTATTAGCTTGGGGAGTTGTTGGTGATAATGACTGTAAGTAGATTTTATTAAGTTTTGAAGAGTTGATTCTCGTGATTGAAAAAAAGGTGTGGTCGGGTCCTACGGGGTTGTATATTGCCAGCTCCATTCTTGCTTAAGAGCTGGTGATGGAAAGCTTTCGGGACATCGGCCTTCAGTAATGTTATGTGTTTTTTTTTATATTAGTCAGCTTGTTTGGAGCTGAGAGGATTTAGGTCAGGGCACCCTGTAGTTTGTAGTACGATGATATATTTTAATGAAGCTTTCTTGTTGTTTTTACCGTTTGTCTGAATTCCCTCCTCCCAATATTTCACTTTATAGGTGGGAATCAAATAGGAATATGCCTATTTTTGTAGTATACTGTGCCAATATCACTAATAATTGTGTATGTGCATCAATTCTAAGATCTAATTTCTTATTCCCCTGGGCAAGTGATATTGGATTCGCAAAGCATTTCAAGCTCTTTGCAGCCACATGTCACGTACACTGTACACATACTACATAATTCGGGCAACACAAAATTCACATCTATTCTTTGTCAACGAAATTCTCAGAGCAAGTTCAGTGTAAAATAGATCTAATTAGTAAAGTGGAAACTTCAAGTCTATTCAGAATTTCATATAATGCATAAAGGTCTTTGAATCTCTATAGTTTCTTATGTGAATGATCATATATTAATGTCTGTTTTTTAAATTGTTGAAATTGCTAAGTTTATAATAATATAGCACAAGCATTCCCCTAGTTTGTCTAGTATATGGTTCTTGAACCATGATCTCTGTCCAGTAGATAGTGATACTTATGATTATTTAAAACTCGATAAACACTTTTTCAGAAATTGTGCAAGTTGAAGTATTTTAATATCTTTAGGAGGCACAGTTGATTAGTACCATTATGTTCTAGGGAACTTAAAGATTCTCAGTTTTTTTATTTAAATGAAAAAAACTCATTTCTTCAAAGACACGTGGACAATGTGCCGGCAGCATACAGCCAATCTATAAAAGTTGCATCTTAACTTAATTAAGGCATGAGGAGATTAATACTAATTAAACAGAAGATACTGTAATAGAAACGTGGAGTGGAAAGGCAAAAAAGGCAATTATTCTCTTGCATGAGAAAGGAAAAAACTTTCCTAATCCCACGATAAGACACCTCATCGGCATAATTATCATTCCAAATTCAATACTAACCAAAAATGAAAGAGCACAAATTCCTGCGGCCTAGATCAGTTTAAATAATTGAAACCAACGGTAAAGATGAAAAGTAGCAATTGATCCTGATTGTTGCACATGGTTCGATGTTTGGCTTTCGGCCCTCGTGATAGGGACATGGACTTATGTCCACGTGGCATGGGATTCCACATCTCTAAAACTAAGAGGCGGGAACCCCGTTTTTGTTCTCGGTCAGAAAATAACGTAGTTAGGCCCCTTGTGCCTTTTCCGTTTATGTATTTAGCTCTCCATTTTTTAATCCGACCTATTTAACCTTAACTAATACTTCCATTGAAAAAAAACTACGACTACTAGTCAAGCCAATTGAGTTATATAGGAAGACTATTAGTTATATGTGACTTGTGACCATCAAAATTTATTACGGGAATCACTCCATGTCTAGATATATTGTTATGGAAGTGTTTAATCAGATAGTTAAGTTGATAGAAAAGACATAATTACGTATCTATTATGCTATGCGTTGCAATTTAATTCAATAAATGAAATTGTCAGGATTTGAACCCTCGATTTTTAGATCTAACCTACTCTAATATCGCATCATGTAAGATTCAATTTTAATATATACATTATTCCTGACATCTACTGTACCGATACTACTTACTACTTATTTTGTGACAAACATTTAAATGGCCAGGTTTAGTTTAAGGCCATGAAATAGGTAAGTTCACACAAGTTTGAATTTGACTAGGTTGAATGTCATTTGTTATATCCAAGTCTGAATCACTTACAAGCCTATTTCACACATTATGTTTTAAATGGCTCAATTATTTTATTATGCACCTAGTCTTTGAATTTAGTTTAAAGTTCAGTCATTATAGTTCATTTCCATCCATTTGAAAAGTTAATTAGATGTTCAATAATAACCATCACTTGCATAGAGACACGTTAAAATTCGCATTATGTGAAATGTAAAGTCCGTGAATAGAATGTACAAGAATCAAAATAATGAGGGACCAGAGAGGGTTTTGTCCATTGCTAGCGCAAAACAGAATGGTGTTCCTACTCGAAAGCCCAAAGCTTCCCTTCCTTGCTTTTATTCAGTTTTTATGATACAAAACAAGACACACAGTCTATTATATTATAGCTATGAACTGTGACTCGTGACCCTCTGTCTGCTTCTTCACCTACTGTACCACTCGCAACACCTTTATTTTTTCCTTTTCCCCTCAATTTGCTCCATCAGAAAAAGGATGAAGATGCTTCTCTTTGCTCCACCTCCAACCTTGAGGGAACTATGAAGATCAGTTTCCTGTGTTGTTCATCCCCTTTACCTAAATGCGGTTCATTTTTTTATTTTTGAAAGGGGCCAACTTCATTTGTTCTCAGAAAATGGGAATCAATGACGGAATCATTCGTTAGCGTATTCCTCTCGAAGACTGAGTTTGAAATTCGATTTCCCTTGCTTTTTGAAAGTTCGAGTTTTGAAACTTCATCGATTTTTGAGATGTGGGTTTGGGTCTGTTGTTTGGTTTTGAGCTTCTAGTGTTCAGGCTGTGAGCTTTTTACAGTCCCATGGAGAAAAGAAGAAGAAGAAGAAGAAGAAGATACAGTTGCCACTTTACAAGCAAAGTTTCTATCTTGATTTTGCTGCTGAGTTTGTACTGTTGTTTGAGTTGTGTTGAGTGCCATGAAAACAGAAATACTAGAATAACAAGGCATCTCTCTACAGAATCCGCTTCTCCTGCAAGGCCATCTCAGTTCAAAAATGGAGTCAAAAGAATCCTTCTCAGCATCGGGTTGGGGGTTTTGACTGGACTAGCAGGTGCAGTTGTATGTGCTTATGTGGTTCGTTGCTTGTTTCGTTATATGAACAGAACTCCAATCCTCAAAGGCCCTGTCGTATTTTCCCCAAAAATTGCTCCCAAAACCCTTCAATTAGCCCTCTCAAAGGAAAACCAGCTTCTGGGTTCGAGCTCAAACGGCAAGTACCACAGAGCAGTCCTTGATAACGGGCTAACAATTGCTGTGAAGCAGCTTGAAGCGTCTGATTCACCAGAGAGGCAGAACAAGTCGGCCAAGCGAAAAATACAGCAGGATTTGGAGAGGCTTGCAGGTTTGAGACACAGGAATTTGATGGGTTTAAGGGCTTACGTTAGAGAATGCAACAGATTCTGTTTGGTATATGATTATTTTCCAAATGGAAGCCTGGAAGATGCGATGAACCGAGTGAGGGAGAATGAATTGCAGCTTGGATGGGAGGTTCGGCTTCGAATTGCAGTTGGGGTTGTGAAGGGGCTCAGATATCTTCACTTTGAATGCATCCCTCAGATTTTGCATTCTAATTTGAAGCCTACAAATGTGATGTTGGACGCTGAGTTTGAACCCAAGTTGGCCGATTCTGGATTGGCTAAGATTTTGCCTAATTTGGACCGAAACTCGTCTGGTTACCGTGCCCCTGAGTGTTTCCAAGATTGCAGGTAACTGTATTTTTCAAAGGTCTATTGTAGTTTTTGTAATCATGCTGAACTTTGAAATCCTGTGATCCTTGCTTGCTTGTAACTCAGAACGAACATTGCGACTGCTTTCTGTTGTTGTTGATTGAGATTCAATATGGTAATGCTGTCCAATTGTTTTGAGTAGGCATACAGACAAAAGTGACATATTCAGCTTTGGGATGATATTGGGTGTATTACTGACAGGGAGAGACCCAACGGATCCATTCTTCGGGGAAACGGCGGACGGGGGTAGTTTAGGGCGTTGGCTTCGACATTTACAGCAAGCAGGGGAGGCCAGGGAAGCTTTAGATAAGAGTATTCTCGGGGAACAAGTAGAGGAAGACGAGATGCTAATGGCCGTTAGAATCGCTGTTGTCTGCTTATCCGACTTGCCCGAAGACCGTCCTTCAAGTGACGAGCTTGTTCTTATGTTATCCCAATTGCACAGCTTTTAACCTTTATTTATTATTGTAACCATATTTGGATTTTGTTTATGTATTGGGTACTTGTCAAACTACACCAAGGAATGGCATCCTTCTTTAGTGTTGTCCTTCATATCGAAATGTATGTTTTCGGGTCTAGTTCTGTTACCATGTAACTCGAGACTGATAATGTTCGGTTTTGAAATGTGGAATCTCAAGAAGAAAGATAACGTTTACATCTATGGCTGATTCTTGAAGACCAAAATTATGTGTTTTTCCTTCATTTTAAATCAAGACTACTCAACGGAGACTAATGGAGATTATAAAATTTGATGTTTTACTCGTTTTTACATGTATAAAGAACAAAGACTAGCGTCACTCTTTCTGCAAGGGTGAAGTATTCGGAATCAAAGTTTGGAATGGCGCGAGTAAATGAAATGGGACACAAAGTGTATTATTGTGTTATAAAACTGAAAATGGTGGGGTTATTTTTGGTTGAGTGTCTATACTTTTGACAACTTTTCTCTGAATTTACAACCCCTTTTAACTTGTAAAGTCACATGCATATCTCTTCTTTTTAGATGGGGCCATTTGAGGGCAAAAAGATTGCGTGATTGTCTAGGCTTTGCTGCAATTGTATGGTTTAAATTGGTGCTCTTTTAGTATTTGTTTTTTAAAAAATCTGTTTCCTAAAGAAATTTTTTTTAACTCTGTCACGTTTGTGATTCAATTATGTGATCATTAGAATTCATAGTTTCTGTCTCGATCACTAATTTTTAGTATTTTTAAAAGTTGAAATGAAACTTTTTTTATTACATTTTCATTTAACCACTAATGCAATTTGATTTGTTTTATTATACTTCCTCCAATGT
>CATIWQ010493623.1:0-11606 GCA_949673415.1 Euphorbia schlechtendalii
CTAATTATGGTCCTAGGAACTCCAAATCTACTAAATAATTGCTTAAGAAACTTAGCAACTACTCTAGCATCATTCTTACTATATGCGCTAGCTTTAACCCATTTCAAAACATAATCAACTACAACCAGAATGTAATTATTACCATTAGAGGTTAGAAATGGTCCCATGAAATCTATACCCTAAACATCAAAAAGTTCCACTTCTAAGATTTTTCAATGGCATTTCATCCCTTCGACTTATATTTCCTATTCTCTAACATTATCACAATTCTGAACAAAATCTTTAGCATCCTTGAATAACGTTGGCAAAAAAAACCCACTTTCTAGAACTTTAGCAGCGATTTTTACTGGTCCTAAATGTCCTCCAAATATGCTATCATGGTAATGACTTAAAACTGAAGAAAAGTTAGTATCATCTATACATCTACGAATAATACCGTCGGCACAAACCTTAAACAAGTAAGGGTCATCCCACATAAATGATCTAATATCCTTAAGAAATTTCTTTTTACCATTAGAATCTAAATAAGAGGGTAAAGTATGCGTAATTAAGTAATTTGCAAAGTCAGCATACCATGGATTAATAGTATGTTTGACATACATAAGATTTTCATCTAGAAAGAATTCATTAATATCATCGGTTTCACCTATAGGTCCCTTATCATCTTCTAAATGAGATAAGTGATCAGCTACGATATTCTCACTTCACTTTTTATCCCTTATTTCAAAGTCAAATTCTTGTAAAAGAAGGATCCACCTAATTAATCTAGGTTTGGCATCTTTCTTAGCAAACAAATACCTCAAAGCAGCATGATCTGTATAAACTATTACATTAGATCCAATCAGATATGATCTAAATTTATCACATGCATATATGACTGCTAACATCTCTTTTTCTGTGGTTGTGTAATTGAATTGTGCAGAGTACAAAGTGTGACTCGCATAATAAATTGCATGCAAATTCTTTTCATACCTTTGACCTAAAACACAGCCAACAACAACATCACTAGAATGACATGTCAATTCAAATGGCAGAGTCCAATTTGGTTTCACAATTATGGGTGCTAAAATTAATGCTTGTTTTAAAGTGTTGAAGGCTTTTAAACAGTCATCAGAGAAATCAAATTTCATATCTTTAACTAATAACTTAGTTAAAGGTTTAGCTATAACCGAAAAATTCTTAATAAACCTTATGTAAAATTCAGCATGGCCTAGAAATGATCTTATTCCCTTAACATTTATGGGAGGAGATAATTTCTTGATAATCTCGGTTTTTGCTATTTCTATATGAATTCCCTTCTCATCTATCTTATGACCTAAAACTATACCTTCATTAACAATAAAATGACATTTCTCCCAATTCAACACCAAATTAGTTTCTTCACATCTAGCTAGTACTTTATCCAAATTTTCTAGACATTTTTCAAAAGAATCTCCATATACAGAGGAATCATCCATGAAAACTTCCCTAATATCCTCAACATACTTATTAAAAATATCAAAAACACACCTCTGAAAAGTAGCCGAAGCATTGCATAACCCAAAAGGCATTCTTGTTTAGGAAAATGTACCAAATGGACAGGTAAAAGTGGTTTTTTCTTGGTCATCTTTCTTGATATAAATTTGAAAATATCCAGAGAATCCATCAAGAAAACAGTAGAATGCATGACCTAATATCCTTTCTAACATTTGATCTATAAATGGTAAAGGGAAATGGTCTTTCCTAGTGGCTGCATTTAATTTTCTGTAGTCTATGCAAACTCTCCATCCAGTTGTTGTCATAGAAGGAACTAAGTTACCCTTTTCATTCTGAACTACAGTAATACCTCCCTTTTTTTTAACACATTGAATAGGACCAAACCATTCACTATCTAAAATCGGATAGTTAATTCCTGCATCTAGCAACTTAATGATTTCCTTTCTAACAACTTCCTTCATGTGAGGATTTAATCTTCTTTTCTTTTTTATCTTAGGTTCACTATCATTTTCCAAATTTATGAAATGCATTACTATATTAGGGCTAATCCCTCTAATATCGAAAATTTGCCAACTAATACTCCTAATTCTACCCTTTATTGTCTCCAATGATGTTTCTTCTTGCAGATTAGATAACTTACTAGAAATAATAACTGGTAGGGTATTGTTAAGTCCTAAAAATGCATACTTCAAATGAATAGGCAATTGCTTCAATTCTACTAAGGGTGGTTTATCTATAGAAGGTGGCGTAGGTTCGTCCTCTCTAACTAATTTTTCAGTTTCAGAGCAATATTCTACATTTTTAAGAGATTCAGATTTTGACTCTTCATGCGATGTAAAATGAAAATTTTCATCTACGCATGTATCAATTATATTATCAATCATGTAATCTCCACAAAACTTATCCTAATACATGTTAGAAAACATTTTGACTCAAAACAAAATAAAATAACAAACAAATATATGAATAAAATAAAATTGTACCGTAGTCTCATGATCTTTAAAACACATTTGCCTTCCCTGGCAACGGCGCCAAAAACTTGATCGCAAGGTTTTAACTCTATTTATTTTTAGGGCTTATATTCGGTAACAGTGCCAAAAACCTTGTTCCCCACTTTTCTACCGATAAGATAAAATTTCAAAATACGAATAGGTGTTGTCAATATCGCTTATCAAATAGAAAAATGGTGACCATTACAAGTATACTGTTTTGATGTAGTTGTAAAAGATATCGATCCCACTGGGAAGGAACTAGTTCTAAAGACCAACAAGAGTAACGGAACAAAGAAAATGAAATAGATAATTTTATTGATGTTGGTTTGGTTGGGATATAATGGTAAATAAATAGATAAATGTATAATAGATTAGAGTAGAAGAAATTGGTATAGATTATCCCTACAAACAAGTATAGCAAAGAAAACATGCAGAATCATCAAAGATATTACGTACACTAGACTACTTTAACAGATTCGGTTCTAGACACTCAGATATTCAATTATTCACCACAGAGCAACATATGAAATGACTTTTCCAAATCTAGTGCAAATGAATTAAGATGATTATATAAACCTGGATAACAATAGTACTATGCTTAGTACGGGTCACTCTCACATAGCCATATTTAGTAAGTTACCATTCCAAAAATGTTAGCTAACTAAATAGCATTATAATTAAAGATCCAATGATTGTACGCAATCTTGTTAACCTTGAAATTACTCTTAAAGTTAACTCAAAAGCATATAACTTGATTAATATAAAAGACCCAACACGAAATACACAATATGACACATAGATATATCATTAACTTTGAAATAGAAAGTGTAAGTAGAAAACAAAGCAAAGTTGTAAGGTATGCAAGTGAAAGCTAAAGTTGATCAAACTATATCCACTCTTCAGTGGGAGTTGTCAATTCCCGCAATTCTTGCGTCTTCTTTGAATTCGATATCGGCTCATACAGAACCTCTGCTAGGATGCTATTCTTTGTGAATATTGAATAAATGAATATTGAAGAATGAAAAATTTTATTGATAAGTGATTTGCAATTACACTTATACAACAATCGCTCGAATATGTAGGGAAATCTAGTGATCGAAATAAGGTTTGAATCACTTATACATTTTCTCGCTAACTTAGAACGAAGAGAAATCTACACGATTTTCACTCTAAACCTATGTATGCATGTATACCATACTACATACCACATACCATATGCCACACCACACCACACACGAAATTATATAGTTTGGAGCCCTATCTATAGAGTACGAAGGGTTGCATCCGTTCAAACGAAGGGTCTTGTCCATTGGCGAAGAGTTGCACCACTTTATTGTGATTGGTTGAATTGGTTTGGTCTCATCTATAATGGAAAGGCACCTTTTCATGATTGGTTGACTTCCAAAAGGTGTCTTTTCGTCTGAAAGTTGATGGCGGTTGATCGTTCTTATCCGGAGGTTGAAAGAAGAGAAGAGTTGACCAAAAAACCATCAAGGTTGCGATCACGAATGTATGTTGTGACAGTGAATACCTGGTTGGAAACTTTCTGCTGTGAAGGTTAACAAGTCCCGACCGCGATATATGTGTCACGATTGTGACATGCCTTTTTCACATGATTCCTCTTTGCGATTTCTACCAATCTTTGACATCTTCGATCCTTTGCCAATTGCTTAAGTTCCACACATCTTTTTACACCTTTTTCACTCTTTCTGCATAGATTTCCAACTTTAATCATTTTACTTTCAAGATTTACCTAGTACCTGCATTTGCATAAAAAACAATTACATACCAAGTGAAATCTTTTATATGATGTATAAAATGACTTTAACCATAATGTTTAATGATTGAAAACATCATGATTATAAGTGTAAATACACACTTTTCAATCCTGCTTACCAAGTTAACAAGCTGAGTAAAGCCTATCTTTCTCAAAGTTGATACTGGGTAAACACACAACTAGTTGCTTTTTATCTAGTTTGTAAATATTATTCATATTTATATGACCCGACCATCTCTGCCAAAGCCACAAACTATCCTCCTTAGATACGAGACACACATTAGTGAAGCCAAGGGATGAATCAATCATATAAACATTATTGATTCTATGAGCAAAGAGAATTGTAGAATCAGTCTTACAGTCAATAACTGAGCAACATGTTGAGTTGAATGTAACCAACCTGCCTTCATCATAAAGCTGGGCTACGATTAGCCAATTTAACTTGAGTCCTTTGGCTAAAGATACCTCTTCGATAGAAGGAGAGACACCAACCATGCCGCTTCCAACAATCTTGCCTTTTTATTATCTCCAAAGTTGTCACTTCCATTTCTTTTGCACTCAAATGAGATGAACTATGATTCATCTCTCATCATATGCCTCGAGCACCGGCTATCTAAATACCATATTCTAGCATCATCAGCTGATCTCAGGCTCACTTGGAAAATAGTTACATTTTCTTAGGTACCCATGCTTTCGAGTTGGTTCCTCATTTATTAGCAATACTTAAGTAACTCCAATCGTACCCATCATAGTAACCGTTTTTATGCCCGCACATGAAAATGTCTTCCCCTTATAAGAATTTGGAGTTTGGTTACTCGGAGCTTGAGTGTTGGCTAGAGAAAGAACCATTTCCTTTTTCAAAGCTACTACATCAATAGTCAACTCACCTAATTACTTAGTGGGCTTCCTGTTATGACATTCGTGATACTTGTATTTTATTTGAAGAAAGTAAATATTAAGAGATAATGAGGCATTTGTGTCTTCCTGGTCTTCACTTTTACTCACTAGCTCTTTGATGTTCTTAACCGACTTATTTGTCAATTTCATAACACTAATGAATACTTGGACGAACTCTTTAGTGGATAAAGAGATTTCAAAATGTACCTTAGTTTGGTCATTATTCCCTTTATTCTACTTAACTCTTGAGTTAATAGTGGATTGGTTTCCATTTAAGGAAGATGTTGAGTTCTCGCCCTTCTCTCCATCAATCTCCATCAAGCATAGGTCTGCGTAATCTATTGCTTCTTCATCAAATGATGAAGATTCTTCTGAGTTGTTCCATGGGGTAGTCAATGCCTCATTTTTTAGCCTAAACTTCATTTTGAATCTATCCTTTTTGGATTTAGGACAGAATGATTGGATGTGATCCTTTTCTCCACGGTCAAAGTATTTAATATCTTTGTTGTATTCCTTCTTTTATCCTTCCTTAGCTCCTCACCTATGCTAAGTTAGCTTATTTTTACTAGGAAACTTCTTCTTGTTCAATTATCCATCCTTCTTCATGAAGCGCTTGAATCTCCTCGTGAGAAGCGCCATCTATTCATCTGAATCATCATTGGTAGATTCATCATATGATTCACCTTTCAAGATGATAGCTCTACCCTCTTTCTCCTTGCCCTACTCCTCTTGGAATCATCATTATATTTCCTGAAGGATATCTCCAAAATTAGCAAGGTGCCTATCAACTCATCATAAATGTAGGTCTTCAAATCATGAGCCTTCTCGATAGTGCTCTTCTTTGCATCCTACTCTTGAGTGAGAACTCTAAGGATCTTCTTCACCATCTCTTCCTCGATGAATTCCTTGCCTAGCCTCTTCAGTTCTTTAATAATGTTAATAAACTTGGTATTCACGGATTGAAAACCCTTGCTCACACCCATCTAGAATAGCTCATATTCTCGGAGCATAAGATTGATCTTTAACTCCTTTACTTTATCATTCCCTTCATAGGTGACTTCTAGCTTTCTCCATATCTCCTACGCTATCTCGCATCCTGAGACCCTGTTAGATTCTATCAAATCTAGCACACAATGCAAGTAGTTAATTGTTGTCGCATTCTCCTTAAGGAGCCTTAGGTCAACGTCATCATAGTCTTTTGGATCAACTAGAAAACGTTCCCCATTTCGCATAATATTGGGAATCTTGGGTCTTAATTCGATTGTTAACCATGCTTGCATTCTTTGAGATTGAGTGAAATTTTTCATACAGTTTTTAAAAAACGTGTAGTGTTGTAAGAATTATTAAAAGCTATCAGATCTTTAACTCTTAGATAGTGAGTCTAGAAATTGAGAACTTGCTCTGATACCACTTGTTGGTTTGCTTTAGCTTTTATAATCATGCAAAGTGGGTGAATGAATATTTACTTAGTACTTTATCGATTAAAAAATTTAAGCTAAGTTATTTTTAGATGCGTGCTGAGTGACTTATGCTAAATGAACTCTTTGGTCTAAAAATTATAAACTATTCAGCTTCGTAGACTTAGTTTACCTACAAGCTATGCTGAGTAATCTTACTCATCTCATAGTGGTTTTCAATCAAGAATATGAAAAGGAGAGATAATATATTGAGCACAAACACTTAGAAAAGCAATAAAACACATATAACGAAAGTTAACACTTGAGATTTATCATGGTTCGGCCCCTAGCCTACCTCCAGTTCCCAGATTCCGATCCGATATTTAATCCATAGTGATTTCTTTCCTTTAATAAGCGAAGAAGCCTTTACATTGGGTAGATGCTTACAGAAAGTACCCTCCTTTCTTGCTACCTCTCAATAATTAGTTTAGGTACCCTTCCTAAACTGATTCACAGAGAATTTATAAAAAATTTAGGAACATAGGAATTCAACTTATAAAAAGCATTGAATCCTTTACAATGTTATAGCTTAGCAAAGACTCTAAGCTATCTGGTTTCTTTCTAACAAATAGATGGGAAATTAAGTTGTTTGCTTTTGATTTCTTGAGTTTGAATTTCTGAACATTGGGATTGCTTGAACAAAGTTTCAGCTCTTAAGAAATTTGAGATGATTCATCGAGTTTGAACATTTTCTCTAATCTCTATTTATAGTTGTAGATGTAGGAAATAGAAGTTGAAAACTTCTCATCCTGTCTTGTTATTCCAAATCTCTTCTCTTCACAGCTTTCAAATCTACCCTCATGATATAGATTCCAAGACATTTAGGGACATCTAATTTGAACATTGAAGTGAGAGATTAAACCGCTAATCTTTGATTGTAAAAAACTCATTTCTTCAAGCTAATCCATTTGTGAGAGGAGCGCGTCAGATGCAACGTGGAAACTTATGGTAGTTTGATTTGCTAAAGTTGTAGAGTTACACGGAGACACTGGGAAAACAACACATATCAGAAAAAGCCTTTTTTTTCTTTTGATGCTTGTGAGGAATCTCCAACATTCCGTACCGACACCTTTTGGTTGTGAGGACCATATGAATATCCATTTTAATTTTAGTGCTTTTTACCTAAAATGCATCAAAGAGAATATTTTGTCTTCACAGATAACGTTAAACGCACAATTGTCATAATATTTTAAGTGTCTCAGGAATACGTACTTAGTATTTTACTAAGTAAAGAGTACTCAGCACACGCTGAGTAATATCGCATAAAGTATAGAAAACTCATTACACATCTTTTCCTTCTCTAAACCATAACTTAATTAAGACTTAGTAACATTAAGTTATTTTTCCTTAAACAAACTCAAGTAAAACTTGCCTAATTAAGAGTCTACTTACCTAATTAATTTCATTATCCTAATCAGTTTATTATTTCCAAAACTCTAAGTACCATGAAGCACTATTAACTTGGATTCAACACTATTGTATTTGTAATTTCTTGACTAATGATACATGTATTATGAATAGAATACAACTCAATACACTATTTGGTATATGAGATTTTCCCAGACCTTAATTATTCTCCTCATGCTAATTAGAGCCTTGTAAGGAAAAACTACTCCCATCAACCTAAGCTTCTCCACCGCAACTGATCGGAACTTTTTGCTCCTTTGTTCTTTCTTCTTTTTCTTTCAAAATCATGTCCTCTTCAGCCTCTACTTAATCCTCAACCTTATTGGCTATTGTTTCCTCTCATTCCTCTAGTCTCGGTTTGCAATAAAAGATTTGGGGCCCACGAATTATATTTTGGCATTGAGTTTTAGCCGAAGAATGGGCAATTGTTACTTTTTAGGAAGCACATAAACTTCTAAATGCTGATGTTTTCCCGTTTCTATTTCCACCTCAGAATCATGAATTCACGTTATATTTGGCATTTCTAGTGTGCGTTTCCACATAACGGAAATGTTTCCATTCTAGTTTTCATGCTATCTACGTTACTCTCACTAAAGAAATATACACAATACTTGATAAAATGGTTCAACATGTCTAATTCGAAGGCTATTTCTACACCAGCCACGTCTATTAAACCGGGTGATCTCAATATCAGGGAATACAAAGATGTGATACATTTTCACAGTTTGGTATGTGGCCTTCAGTATCATTCTATTACCCGTCTGGGTGTAGCTTTCTCGGTTACTAAGGTGGCTCAATCAATGAATTCACCAACTATATCTAGTTGGCAAGCACTGAAGCGTATCTTACAATACCTACAGGGTACAATCATTCATGGTTTGCGCTACTGTAGACAATCATGTGTTCAGTTGAATGGTTTTTCAAACCCTAATTGGGACGGTGAGGCCACAAATCGTTGGTCAACAATAGGTCATGAGATTTTCATGGGACCAACCTGATCCTCAGGACGTCTAAGAAGCAGCAAACAATGTCAAGATCCTCCACAGAGACGGAGTATAGGGCTATTGCTAATACTACTTTTGAGTTGGCCTGGATTGAATTACTTTTGCATGAGATTGGTTTCTAGTTGCTCGGTCACTAATTTTGTGGTGTGATAATTTAAGTGCTACATATTTGAATGCTAATCCGATTTTCCACTCTCGAACAAAGCATTTAGAGTTGGATTTTCGTTTTGTTCTGGAGCGGGTAGCTTCAAAGGCACTTGTGGTTCGCCATATTTCAATTGAAGATCAAATTGATGACATTCTCACAAAGCCATTATCAAGACATCGTTCTCAGATTCTTAGAGACAAGTTGGCAGTGGTTTCGAATCACCTAACTTTGCCGGGTGGGGTTGATGGACGTGTATTTCAATTTAGGAATGTGTCCTAGTTTGTAATATTCTAGTTTTTATAGAATTCCCTTCTACTTTGTATAGAATTTCTATTGTATTTGTAGTTTCCTGATTAAGGATACAGTTATTCTAAATAAAATACAACTCACTACACTATTCGGTATGTGAGATTTTCCCAAACCTTAAGTATTCTCTCACAGCTGCAAACAATCAGTAAACAGAATGAGATATGAACTATAACAAAACAAAGCTGATATGAAGGAACTCATTCTTGACAAGCTACCAACAAAGAAATTCTACCAACAACGACGTGTGCTTTCAATTTAATCCAAATTAATATTCGAATTCAGTATATTAATCACTTCCGCATTTGCACCTATGAAGCAAGAATATTAATAATCAATACAATTGTTTCTAAAATTCACACCTCAAATAGTAAATAGCACGATTGAGGATAAACCAAAAGAAAGTATATCTAACGTGAAGGGGAAGCTGTTGAAAGAGCTTCAACAAAGTAGAAAGTCTGGCATCAGCGGGTTAAGCAAATAACATTTCAGATAAATAGACAAACCGAAAATGAGAATAGTTATAACCAAATTGACTGGATTGTGGTCTAAGTAAGGCAATTAACTTTACGCGTTAGTAAAAATTTGAAATTGGATGCCCTTTATATAAATCGATGGAAATATAATTTCTAAAATTGTAGGATAATACCTTACACTCAGAGTATCAAATAACCAATCTTTCACAAGCATAATTATACTATGAAGATTTGAATTCAGATTTCTAACTCTACGCACTCTCTAAGTTGTTAATGTTTCATAATTGATGCAATATGCATCTATGAAAGGCGGCTTTAGCAAATGTTGGATGATCTTGTAATATTAATGGTAGAAACCAGTTATATATACAAATCATGCAATGTACAAAATAAGAAAACGAATCACCATTTTTATAGTATTCAACTCTGCTTCTAATGCATCAACGTGACAAACAGCTGTACTTTGCAACTCCTCTTTCTCACAATACATCTAAGAAGGCTTCGTCTACAGCATGTCAATCGTCTGTTCAAGATCCCCAAGCCTTCTCACCACAGAGGAGACAATGGGTACCCGTGTTAATCAAAATTAGATTTCATTGTCCAGTGAATTAGAAAAATTCTAAGCTTGACGATGAACGATAGTGATTTTCCCAACAACGTGGAGAGCTGCAACAAAAGCTATGAACTCAATGCTCATGATCAATACTACATTAGGAGAGATTTTGAGCCCTCGAGCATCATTAGAGTAAAACTGAAGCATAGTTCCTGCTGATCCTCCTGAAGCTCGACCGCTTGTTGTTCTCCTCGTACCCATCTTGCAGTTGCTGCCTTACTGCCTCTTTGAGGGCCTGTTACACCAACAATACCGAAAGTTTTAGGAAAATATTGGATTGTATTAAATTAAAGTAGATGAGTAACACATGCGGGTGGCGAATCATGTAGGAAATCGTCATCGAAAACATAATCGCATCGGCGGAATTACCGGTTAAAATTTTCTCGAATTCGAATAGGATCTTCTCAAGAACCATTGATAGGGTTTCAAAATGATTTATTTACATAAAAAGAACTTACTAGATAGTCTCTTTAAGAGACGGATGCCATTAAAGCACTCAAGTGGAAGCTCTCAAATCTCATGTGCACGAACTACTCTCCGATTGGAACCGGTGCTAGCCGTAGGGATGAAGAACAAAGGCAAAAACTCCAAGAAAAATAAAATTTTAATTAACCATAATAAATCCAATGTCTTATGGCTGCCAACGTTTTGTTGGTAATATATAAATTAGGTTTTAATTCTTTTATTTTTTCTATTTATACCCTAATTAATCAATTAAGTTTAAGTTTAATTTAATTATGAATTTGGCTCAATTAATTTTAAGTTTAATAATTAAACCCCATAGTTTAATTCCTTAAACAAATTTAATTGTCAACTTTCATATTTTACAAATTAACCCATAAACAAAAATAAAGATTACAATTTAATCAAATAAATTGTCATATTACAAATTAGTTTATTTAACTAAATTTAGTCAATTAATAATTTTAGTATGCAATACTTTATGATTAAATTTATTCAATTAAATTATTCAACATATGAATTTATTTAGTTATCAATTAAATAAATACCATATTTAAATACAATTTAATCGATTTAATTTAATTTAATGAA
>CATIWQ010493648.1:0-31712 GCA_949673415.1 Euphorbia schlechtendalii
AAGTTACTGAGTTAAATTATTTTAGAAATTAAATTGCCTAAGAAGTTACTGAGTTAAATTATTTCAGAAGTTAAATTACCTAAAATTCTTCACATGGGTTAATATTCTTGTGCACCACTTAGCTAGTATAAATAGGGGATAGATTTATCATACTCTCTCTCTAAGTTTGCTGCACTTAATCAAATATGGACGAGCCTTTTCATCTTGCTCAGAGGTCAAGAGCTATAATTGTCTCTCTTGTTTATTCTGTCTTTATGTCCTCGGTGAGATTTCTATATCGAAATTTCTTCGGCAAATTGTTTTATTTGTAAATGAACTTCGGGATCTTTTATTAATTTTTATTTTTTATTTAATACAGTTCTAGTTCTTAAGCTGAAATTATCAGTTATTAGGTAAACTCAAAAATGGTACTATAGTCACAGAATTCAACAATTAACTTTTATTTCTCTCGAATTTGACTATTCTCTCTTCTTTCTTCAAACAATTTTGACCAAAATCTAACCTAAACAAAATTTTGTTGCTGCTTAGACCGGCAATGTGATTTATTGTTAATATTTTCACCATTAATTTTCTCGTCCTCTGATTCAAGATGCATACTTCAATATCAAAATTTGGGATTATGGACTTGCAAGATTGAAGACAGAAGAGAATGTAGGGGAAAAGAAGGAATGATTGTACTCTTCATCTTCTAGATCTAATTTTAGACACTTTTTTGAATTGGTTTTAGATTAGATCTTCCTATTTATTCATGTCCTAAGCAACTGAATATTTTCTTAGCAGATTTCTTCTACTAAGTTATTAGGTAATGTTTTACTTTATATCCATGTGCTTATCCAGGTGCGTATCCGCCTCAAAACCCAAATCAAGATCAGCCTTCTCGTGTCACTCGTATTGCTGTCTTGCTCTTAATAATTTTCTCATGTCTTGGCCTGCTGATGTATCCTTTTATCGCCCAACATGCTGAAAGACATTTTCATTGCCCCCCATGGCTACCGTACTGGCAACCCACCCCAGTTTAGTTCATCATCATCATCATCATCATCATAAAAACTGTATAGGTTTTCTTGGATGTTGTTTTTGGATGTTAGTGACGGTTACTCATAATTTAAATTAGTATTCTGGTAAGTTGGTTTGGTGTGGTTACTTTTGTTATATATTATTGTTCTTTTTATAATGCACTGGTGTTACTTCAGTAATTATAACTAATCATATTTACTTTATACATAATTATTATATTAGATCTTTCTTATAAATTGAACAATATAAAGATCTATAATTTTATGTCCAATATTTGATAAAATACACATTATATTACTATCAAACCGTAAATAGTTTGTAAATACAAGAAATTTCAAGTTGAAAATGCAACAATAACTTGATAAAAAACGAAACATTTAACTCATGTAAAAAACATCTAAATCGAGCAGAACAAACTTCTCAACTAAATCTGGGCTAACTCTGCCATTGCACTGGTCATTAACACTTTCAAATCAGTAATTAGTAGCCTCCCATCCCATCCATTTCATTGCATAATGAGCACTGAACACTCATCAGTCATTTTATCTAAATCATTTTGTCTAAATCACTCTGATTGCTTAAGGAGCGAATAATAATAGCGGCTCTAAAGGAACTGTTACCCCCTGCTAAGTCTTCCGGTACAACCTATTGTGATCCACAAACCATCAAAGGTTTAAGCAAAGATTTACTTCATCTGAGGCCGAGCAAGCTGCTGCTGCTGATCAATGCAGTTTCCCCTCGATCTTGCCGAGGCCATACAATGGAAAAAGGTCGTCTTATTGTCCCCAAGGACAGCCCACTTTACACGTGACTGTTGGTGCCTAATTTTCTTTAAACTCTTCCTACTTTCAACCAAAACACCTCTTCGAGTTAACTTCATGTGCCGCAACTTCCCCCAAAGGCCGAGACACTGAGCTAGATGTAAGGGTAGTGATTTTCCCCTCCAATTCCTTAATGCGTTTCTCGATATATCCGAAATGATCTCGGTGCCATGGTCTAATAAAATCACAAAGCCGATCCAACTTGAAGTTAATATCCCTTCTCCCCACTTTTAATAAATCACTACCCATTTTTTACGAATAAAATCCTTGAATCCCCGAGTGATCCAACCAACAATTTAAAGAATGGTCTAGGTCGCAGAGAGTTTGATTGACGTGATCTAAAGATAATGGGAAAGTCATCCGCAAGGGTAATGTCAACAGTAGAAATATTACTCAACGGCCATAAGTCCAAAATATTGCACGAAATAAAAACATGATCGATCCTAGAGTATGTGTGCCGATTAGACCACGTGTAGTCTCTCCCATGCAAAGGTTAATCATGAAGAACACAATCATCGATAAAATCACGGAAACGAATCATCGAATTAGAAAAACCACCTCCCGATCTTTCCGAGCTATGAATTACCTAGTTAAAATCACCGCACACAATCAAATTCTCGCGACCCTGTATTAACAGTGTCAATTCAGCCCATAATCGTTCTCTATCTGCATAACCCGTTTGACTGTACACACCAACAACATGGATATTAACATCACTCGAACCAATATGAAAAATCACCCATCTGAAGAATTAATGACTGTAATTTGGATCCCCATCGAATTCCAAGATAAAACAATCCCCTCAAGAGACCAATAGGCGGAATATAAACCTATGCAAAGTCATTATTTCCCCACATTTTGCGAATTGCATGATCCGAAACTTTATACACTTTCATCTCGATTAAAATAACAATTTGTAAATTCCACTTCCGAATACAAGAACGAATAAAAAATTGTTTTGCACTATTAGAAACTCCACCCCGACATTTCCAACATAGAAAATTAAATGACATAAAATAAATGCACAATCCTTGGAACAAATCATTAATCGCTTACTTGCTTCCCTCTCTCAATGCATCAACAATGACATTAAATTTTTCGTTGTTAAATAGCTTCACCCTCTCTCCAACACGAAGCATTAGTTCCTCTTCGCTTTGTTCCCATCCCTTCTCCTCCAACCTTAGAATGACCTAGTTCATGTTTTGAATATCCGGACCCGAAGACTCGGACTCTAAAACTTCCAAACCACGTGGGGATTCTGACAAACACTGTTGTCCCGGCCCAACATTGCTGCCCAAAAAAACCCCAACAATATGTCGCTGATCGGGCTGATGTCCCCAAATTTTCTGCCCGACAGCCTCTAACTTCAGTTCTAACCCGGGGCTGCTGACCCCAACTTTGGGGATAATAGCAATAGTTGGATTTATATTCAACAGATAATTTGCATCAATAATGAATCCTTAGTTTTAGATTTACATAAGGGATCATTTGATTTGATTTAGAGTTAGCTTTCATCTGGAATCATATGATATTGAGAGCTCAAATTTTATATGTATGCGAGTTTAATGTCTGATTTAAAATTTGTTCTATATATAGGATTCTTCTTCTTCTATTTTGTTTTTACTGCGTCATTTGAAGATTGCACAAGCATACATTGGCTCCTTCCATTTGATCAGCTCCCTCAATTAACAGAGCTATTTGTTTTATGTTTATCAATGATGTTCGGAGTGAAGGAGGATCGTTGTTGTTCTTTCCTTCCTTAAACACATCTTACTCTCATTGGCTACGAATCAGTTCAGAGGAATGGCTGCTACCTGGTTTGACTTCAACTTTACCTCACATTTGGGCAGAGTATGTCACCATGTCATTTAAAATGAGAAATTGACAAGTTGGCATTGTGTAATTGTTTCATTCCTTTTTATTGCGAAGCTAATTTACATAGTTTCTTATTCAATCTTCTCTGCAGATTTGATCCCCGAGTAGCATCATTCTGTTTAGCTTTATTTGGTTTATTATTTTTCTTGCACGCTTGTGTAGGAATGCGCATCTTGTTTCACTTTATTTGGTTTACTAATTTGCTTGCTCTGATTTTGTTGAGTCTTCAACCTGAGGGTTTTATTGTTGGGAATATAATACTCAAAAGAACAACTTTAATTTAATTTTTTTTTGAAAACCTCAAGAGGAACATTGTGTCCCTCCTTCGGAAAAAGATTGGGGCTGGTGAAAATTTCGGGGTGAACGTCCTATCTAGGTTTATGTGTTCGCTTGCCTACAAAACACCAACCCCTCTTTATTAAGAACAAAACAAAAATACAAAACGTTCGTTACATGAAAGGGCTAAAAAGGAGATAAACAAAACCAAAGGAAAAAACCAAAACAACTACCTAAAATGACAGTTACAAATCCCGTTGAATGGTAAATTAATCCTCGGCAAAAATCTAGTGTTTCAACCATTCTGAGGAATTCCGAGATAGCCTGCCGTGATTAGAAAGAGCATCTGCAATCATGTTCCCTTCTCTGTAAATGTGTGTCACAACAACTTGCATGTTTTGCAAAGTCTTTAAGCAATCCATCCAAATTGATTTTATTTTCCAAGGAACCCTTGAGTTCCTAGTGCGGAGTAGCTAAACCACATAAGTTGAGTTGCTTTCAATCCATAGTCGATTCCATCTCCTACTCGATGCTGTTTTAATCGCATAAATGGCAGCCTTTAGCTCTGCTACAAATGCCCAAGTCAAAGCCCTGTAAATGGAGAAACCGTAAACAAAATTACCATTAGCGTCTCGAAAAATACTGCCACATCCTGATGGGCCTAGTGTGCCTTCTGTAGAAGCGTCCATGTTGACTTTCAACCAGCCCTCAAGAGGCTGCAACCATCTCACACCAATAATAATTCTTGGCGAGTTAGTGAAGAATGCCAGCTTCAGTCACCGAGTTCCAGATCGACCCAACACCCATGTTGTCAGTTCTACGTAGGATTTCCAATAACTTCTGTAGAGAGCGTTGAATATTGGGCTGTTTATCCTAAAAAATGCAGCCTTTTCACCCCGATCATATGAGCCAAATTACGTTGACCACTCCCGAGTTCCATAGCACTTGGATTTGGGGGCTGAAGTGTTGTTTGAAGGCTATTTTTATTAAGCTATCAATGTCACTGCTGATTTCAAAATTTCTACCGAAAAGGGACTGAAGAGCTGTCTACAAAGCGCAGGCAAAAGTGCAAGATACAAAGAGATGTTCCTTGCCCTCTAAGTGGCATTTACAAAGGCAGCAGATGGAGACGATAACTCCTTTGCGAATCAGCCTATCATGGGTCGAGATATATGCCAAGGCCACTTTCCAAAATATAATAGCTTGCGACGGTGCAATGGTCGGGTGCCAAATATTTTTAGAAAAATGGCAGCCTTGATACGGAGTTTGTAACCATTGATAAAAGAGTTTAACAGAGAAAATTCTGTTAGGTGCCGGCTTACAATAAGCCATATCTTGCGAATCCCCCGAAAGTTTTACCTCTCTAACTTGTCTTTGTATCGAGCTTGGTAGATCATGTGGGAGGTCAGATCAAATGCTATTGATGAAGAAGTTCGAGATCAGCTCAGCCCTTTTTGCATGATCCGCCATTGGAATGTTTAATGTCTCCCCAAGCGTTGGGGTCATCCATTCTAAATTCCAAAAATTCAAGCACGAAGTTTCTCCAACAAACCATGTTATGTTGTCCCAAATGAGCCCATAGGCATGCCTCAAAGAATACCAAATGCTGGAATTGTTGATCTAGTTTAAAGCTAAATCATTCTTGCTAAAACGTTGTTGTAAAATATGGAGAAACCCATTTCTGCTCGTGATCAACCCCCATGCTAATTTGGCAAGCATAAAAGTATTAATTTCTTCAATTTTCTTCATTCCAAGGCCTCCCATTGTGATTGGTTTTTGGTAAACACTCAAAGGGGCTGTTATTAATTTCCTTTTATCAACATTACCGCTCTAAAGGAAGTTACGTATCACGAGCTCAATACCCTTAATCAGCGAGCTCGGCCATTTGTACACCATGAAGGAATGTAAAAGCGAGCTATTAATCATTGATTTAATCAACGTCATGCGTCCAGCCATAGAAAGGGTGCTGCCAATCCAACCACAAAACGTTGTAAGATTTTATGGTATAACAGCCTCAAATGAATTACTTTTGGAGCCCCTCGAAACAAGGGAACCCCTAAGTATGAGAAAGGAATATTTCTCACTTGAATACTCGTTACACTTGCCTGAGTTTGCTACATGTGATTGCTGAAGAAAATCGAAGATTTGTCCTAATTAACCCATTGTCCAGAGTTGGCACCATAAAGATTAAACGCATCTCGAATAACATTCATATTATCTACTGATGCCTTGCAGAAAAGAAGGATGTCATCCGCATACAACATGTGCGAGGGAAAGTAATTTTCCATTGTGTAATGCATGCTGCTAATGTTCCCCGAGTTAACTAAAGACAAAATCAGCCTACTTAAGAAATCTTCCGCCAAGCAAAAAAGAATAGGGGAGAGCGGGTCTCCTTGCTGAACACCCATAGAGCACTTAAAGAAACCTCGCTGTCTAATTGGAGTTAGGATCGAGAGTCTAGCCAAGCTTAGAATATTCCTAATCCAGCCAACGAAAATACTATTAAAGCCAAATGACTCAAGCACCGTAAGAAGGAATTGTTATTACAACAATAAGGAATTAATATTCTTTTTGTCATTTTATTAGATTCTTTTTTGTTTTTACTCTTTTTCTCTTGTAACTACATATTCTCTCCTATTTAAATTAAATTTCGTAACTTCAAACCTCCATATCATAATACGTTGATTTTTTTAATCGAACTTTGAAATATTTTGTTTGCCTTAATTTTATCTTTAAAATGACATACACTTTAAATATTTCAATAAAATAAAAAAATTTATCACAATCATATACATAGTTTAACAACTGTATAATAAAAAAACTAATTTTTTTTAAGGCGTTAACATTTTATAAGAGTTGTATAATGTATTTTTAAAAGGACTATATAGAATACATTATGCCATTCTTATATCATGTATAAAGTCTTCATAAAAAAAGTAGTAAAATGGGTACTATACAACTATAATATATTATATATAAGACTACGAAATATAATTTTTTTTACTAGAAAGTGAGTTTTGTTGTAAACATAACCACTATTATACCACGTATAAGAGCTTCATATCAAGTTTAAGGTCTTCATGCCATGATTTTTATGGAGAAATTGGTATTGTTATGAACATAAAGAAAATAAAAAAAATCAATATATATTTATTATACAACTTTATACCATGTATAACGCATTCATATAAAGGTAATAAAAAATGACATTATACCACAAGTATACACTGTATAAGATTGCGAAACATTATTATGTTTTCAAAAATATAAAAAAAGTATATCTTTTAAAAGATAAAATTAAGATGACAAAATATTTCAAAGCATCGATTCGAAAAAAATCAACGATTTGTGAGATATAAACGTTTGAAGTTGTGAAATTCAAATTAAATAAGAAAGAGAATGTAGTTATAAGGGTTGGCAAAGTTAACTTAAAAAATGGTAAAAGGAAAAAATGTTTCTCCTTTTCATGTAAACGAAAAAATTCTTCTTTTTGAGTTTTGCAAAATTAAAGATTTGTAGAGTTTATATTTTATAAGAAAATATGGCAAATAAAAAGATAATCCTTTAACCATATGCCTAAAAAAATAGATTTTATTTCTTTTACAAGGAACAAGAAGTATTATTAATTTTATAATTTCATTAGATTACATTTTTCCTTTGATCCTTTTTTTATATTGATTTTGACTACCTCTTGTAAGTACATTCTCTCTTATATTTAATTTGAATTTCGTAACTTCAAACGTCCATATCTCACAAACCAGTGATTTTTTCGAAGTGACGCTTTGAAATATTTTGTTCGTATCAATTTTATCTTTAAAATGACAAGAACTTCAAATTTTTCGAAAAAATAATGTCGCAATCTTATACATTGTATAATAGTGGTATAAAATATTTTTTATTGCCTTTTTTATGCAGACGTTATACATTATATAAGAGTTGTATAATGTATTTTTAAGAAAAACTATATAAACACATTATACCATTTTTATATTATGTATAACGCTTTCATGAAAAGGTAGTAAAAAACAGATATTATACCACTATTATACTATGTATAAGACTGCGATAAAAATTTTTTATTGAAAAGTGAGTTCTTTTGTAAACATAAAGGGGGGATACTATATAAGTACATTATACCACTATTATACCATGTACAAGATCTTTCATACCAGGTTTAAGGTTTTCATGCCATGATTTTTATGGAAAAAGTTGTTATGATAGAAAAAATATATACATATACATTATACAACTCTTATACCATGTATAACATCTTAATGGAAATTCTCTAAAAAAGGGCATTATGCCATAATTATAACATATATAAGTTTTGCGAAACATTATTTTTAAAAAAAAAATCAAAGTGCATCTCGTTTGAAAGATAAAATTAAGACGAACAAAATATTTCAAAGCGTCAATTCGAAAAAAATAAATGATTTGTAAATATGGACGTTTGAAGTTGCAAAATTCAAATTAAATAAGAGAGATAAGGTAATTACCAGAATTGACAAAATGAACATAAGAAAGGATAAAAGGAAAAATATTTCACCTTTTCACATAAAGAAAAAAAAGATTCTTTCCTTTTGGGTTTTGCAAAATTAGATATCTGTAGAACCTAAATTTTATAAGAAAATATGACAAAACAATCCTTAACTTGGGCCTCAAATGGGCCTATTTTAGCCATACTTTAAGCCATGAAAACAAACATATTGCCGTCTAATTATTGGCTTAATGCGTCTACACCCCCTTGAACTTGTCCAAAATGAGTTCTTGCCACCTTGAACTTTCAAATTTATCAAATACCTTCCGAATTTGTTAAAAATGCACCAGTTTCCTCCTCTATGCTACATGTCAAATTCTAGTTAGAAAGAAAAAAAATCTAAAAAATGACATCTTTGAAAAATCAAGCCAACCAGAAATTAACACATGGTGATGGGGGATGAGGGGTAAAGTGACTCGTTTAAACAAGTACATTGTGCTGTATGTCACATTTCAAAGTTTAAGGTGACAAGAGCCCATTTTGGACAAGTTCAAGGGGGTGTAGATGCATAACCCAAATTATTTCTAATTTAGAGGGAAAATTGTCAATTTAGTTCAAGTTTGTGTTACTATTACAAAAATACAGTCTCAAAAATTCATTTTTATTTTCTGTGTTTTTTATAGTTTGATTTTACATGTTTTACGCTCCTGTATATGTTTTTTAAATATCTACTATATATATACATGTGTTATATACTTGTTAAATGTCTATTATATATACTTGATAAGTACAAGTTATATATCTACTATACATTCTTGTTTGTTGCTTCCTTCCCCTAACGTGTTTTAACGCATCTATTTTTTTTTTGAAAATCTCCCGGAGAGTCGGTGTAACTCTCCAAAATATAAAAGTTTGAGGCGGGAGAAAATAACTCCCGTCTCTCTTTTATTAATAAAATAGTTACAATTCTCAAGAAGAGAAACAGTAACTTAATTACAAAGTAAAAATCTCAGGTTAACAAAGAGGTTCGTGGATGCTAAACAAATGCTATGCGTATTACAATGAAATAAAAACCAATAAAGATTAACACTTGCCACCAAGATATCACCATTATCGAGCTTTCCCTTCAAATATCCACTTGTTGTGATGCTTCCAAAAGGACCAATTGATGATTAACCAAAGAGTACTCCCAAAGTCATAAGAATTAACCGGCCAAAACAATGCTAGCCATATGTTGAAAAATCCCAAGAGTGAATTGGGAATCGATAAAAGGATTTCCAACCATTTAAGAGCCTCCATCCAAATGCGAGAGCTTGATCGACATAGAAGGAATAAATGATAAATCGTTTCAACCTCACTACAAAATAGACAAATGAGATCGCTGTTTGTGAGACAATCTCTTGAAAAGAGAAAATCATGAGTTGCTAATCTTCCGTGGAGAAGTAACCAACCAAAAAATTTAATTTTCGGTAAGGTACAAGCTGACCAAATCAAATTAAAATCAACCGAATGAGCTATCCAAGCAGATGTGCGATGATAGATATCGGTAAACGATGCTACCGAGAATTGTTTTAGCCCCCTGCTATCCCAGTATAAGCTATCATCATCAAGACCAAAACAAGGCTGCTCCGTGGTAACAATAATAGGCGCAAAGCTGGTTCTGAAGAGCTTCGGGACTGCCTGGCAGATCCACAACCGGAGTTGGCAGCAGCGGTCACGTTGCGAAAGTCGTAGATTTCGCTTCCAAAATGACCGGTTGAAAGAGTTTGTGCCAAAAATAGTCAAGCATCCAAATAAATTTGAACATCGCTCATTGTTGCATAAAGAGTAAAGGTCCAGATTGAGATGTTGTAATGGCTTATTTGCTGTCCAATTATCATGCTAAAAAGATGATAAAATTCCATTTCCAATCTCCACATGGCAATTGGTAGAAAATAGATCTCATTTAAATTTATTATGGACACAAGTCGTAACAATCGAACGCCAAATAAGAGATAAAGAAGAGCTGTCCGCATTAGCCAAATCCATACATGATACAAACCCATAGCTAGCAACACAATGCGAGTGCCAAAGTGAATCCCGATTAGCCTTTCTAATTTTCCAAATCCACTTGAAAAGAAGACTAGAATTTGTTAAGGAAAAGTCCCTAATGTTTAATCCCCCGAGTCGATACGGTAAATTAATGGTTGGCCAACGATTTAGAAGAACAAAGTGGCCAGCATATGAGAGACAACAACCCTTACAATTCGCTAGACGCTACTTGAATTTTCCCACCAAAGATCCCAACTTGTCAATGGTAATCGGTTAATACAAAGCCACGTTCCTAGGTAATTAACTAGGAATTTTTCTATTCGACAACCCAGCAACGTAGCACCCGATTGAAGAAACTCATCAGAGCAGTGAACACCAAGGAGCGTGCTTTTGTGAAAGTTAATACGTAATCCAAAGATGAGCTCAAAGCATTTAAGAATGTGAATGAAGTTCCGAAGCGCTTCCAAGTCAGGAGGGAGGAAACAAAGAGAATCATCAGCAAACTAGAGGAGGGATACGTTAGGAATAGAAGCATCTTCCTCAAATCCCAAAAGGAGGCCCTCACTAATGCTTGCATCTATCATCTATTTTAAACCTTCAGCCGCTAGAACGAAGATAAAAGGTGAGAGTGGGACGCCTTGCTTAACCCCTCTACGTATCTGAAATGGATCGGAGGGTGAGCCATTGACGAGTATGGAAGTTGGCGAAGACTTTCGACAATTAGAAAGCCATGATATCCACTTCAGATCAAATCTCATTCTTACAAATACTGCATCGATATAATTCCAAGAAACACAATCAAACGCCATATGAAAGTCCAACTTCAGGACCATGCACGAACGACGTCGAGAGTGGAATTTATTTATGATCTCTGATGCTAAAAATGAACAATTGTAGATACTACGTCCTTTGATAAACACAAATTAATTGTCTGAAATTAAGTCGAGCAGGATCGATTGGAGTCTCTATGCTAATAATTTGATGACAATTTTATAAATTCCATGGATTAGCGCAATCGGTCTGAAATTGTTAAGGCAACCCACTCCTGGAATTGTTTTAATGCATATGTGTTACACCTAATTATACCTATTTTATATTTGGAGTGTAGAAAAAGAATTAAAAACAATTTTTTTTTTATAATAATGTAAAAATTAAATGTATTTATTATTTTATAATTTGATAACAATTTTGGTGAAATTTATATATTATAACTTGGATATTTTATAGCTCAACATACCAAAAATCAGAATAATATTTTTTTTATTCAATAACATCAATTACTTGGAGATAAACAAGCCTACTAGACAGAGACATTACAAAAGTAAAATTAGCTATTTTTTATTGTCGCACATCCATATATAAAAGAGGTGAATAACAAGCATGAGTGTGCTGAGGAGCTCCGCACTGGAACTATCTCCCTATCCACCGGAAAATCCCTTGAAAAATTCGGAAGAAGCCCTTTTAGAAGCCGAAAAATTGAAGTACAATCTTTTTTTTCCAGTTTCCTCCTTGCAGCGACACATCGGCAATCACTTACATTAAACGAAAAGAAAAATTCATACCCATTTTGGATGTGACTCAAACCAGAGACTTCTAGAGTTTACAGCTTTAGTTTTAACCACTAGGTTAAAACATTGGTCACAACAAGCCTTTATTACTAACAGAAAATCAGATATAACAAGATAAAAACATTAAGTATGAGCCGGACTAATGCATAGCTTTGTTTTCTTGAAATCCCAACTTAAACTTAAACAGAGAATGGTTTGAGGAGCAAAGCAGCTAGAGTCTGTTTCAAGGAATCCTTGGAGTCAGTATAGCCATCTTCATCCAAGTAGACTACATTTATTACTTTCGCAAAGTTTAGTATACATTTCCTCAAAGCCATTGGCATTGCTGCTGTTTCTTCTGTTGGTTTCAGTATCTCCTCATTGATGTCTTTCCATGCACTTTCTATAAGTTTTTCTATCCCTTCATATGCATCCTTCTCCCCCACACCATTTTGCTTCATATAGCATTCCACTGCAGATGCCACGTGTCCTCTACTCTGCTCGAACTGCAAAATCCCAACTCACATTATATTAACTCAAAATGTTTTATAAATTGAAAAATTTTATTCTAACCTTGTGGGAAACTATATCATCCCTGAGCCTACAAATAAAGGCGGAAGCTTCGAGTATCTTCGGTTTCTTTAATAGCCATTCGAAAGCCTCTTTTGAAGTGAATTCTCCCATTCCGAGGAAAGATACCGCTGTAAGAAGAGGGTAAACGGAAGTAACATACCCATTTTGCAAGTATTCTTCCACAGTTGGAATGTGCTTTTTGTTGTACCATCTTGCTTCTATCAAGTAGGCTCTAACCAATTCCTTGGTCTATACATTTAATTTTCATATTAATTCAAAGTTAAAGACAAAATATGACTTCGATATATTGGGGGGTGGGGATCAATGTTCAATTACCAATTCTTTGATGTAGAACATGACTTCTGATTTTCCTTCTTTGGTCACTTCTTCCTCAAATTCTTGATAGAGATCTAAAAGTCCCTTATAATTCACTTGCATGTACTTTGGTAATGTGTCCTTCTTGCTAACATCAAAGCTGCGCAACCAAATTATATATATACCAATGAGTTAAACTATCACTTTATATATAAAATGAAATTTAAATCTAATTTTGCAGACCTTCCCACTACTTGGGTGTAGAGCTCAAGTTCTTCGAGAGTACCAAAAGCGTCGTATATATCATCAACAGCGGAATATATTGCTATAGCTTTTGTAAGCATCTTTCGACCGGACCCATATTTTGGTTCAAAAAACACTCCTAGTGGCCAAAAATAGCATTCCACAATTCTATCTCTAGCAAACGGTAACTTAGTTGCAAAATCCAAATCTTTCCACCACCTAATATCGTTAAAAAAAACTTGAAAATTAGTTTCTTGGCGATAGGGTAAAGGCGTACAAAATGGTAAAGCCTTGTAGGTTTCCTTTAAGGTTGGTCATGACATATAGAGGAGTGAAGATGAACCAAAAAAATTATGAGCATTTTTTATGAAATATCTTTTACTTAAAGTGAATTATATTTTAAGAAATACATAAATAAAAAGTATCATTTTAAAGTTTTATTTTGAAGTAAAAAATGCAACTTATTCACCTTTATAAACTCGGAAAGTTTAGTAATTATTAGTCGTGGGCCTAGGCTGTCTAGCCTATGCATAGCGCTGACCATATATGGGATTTACAATGGACTGATAATGAAGGAAATTTGAGCTCTATTTCTTACATTGAGATGGACATAAGCTCCTCTTGTTGTATCCTTTGAAGGATATTGAAATCCAGCTTTGCAAGTCTAAGTAGAGACTCGACATGCCCTTCATCACGCTCATAGGAAGAGATGTAATGCTTTGTCTCTTGCCTTTCGATGTTTCTACGAATAGGCCACTTCAACGCATGAATTATCTGGTCTACAAGAGGCGAGTTTAAATGTGCAACAACCGATTGAAGTCCAGCTCTAGCAAATCCAAGAGCTTCATCTAGTGTATCCTCTCCATGAACATTGAGGAATGAAGCTTCATACAGACTTAGCAGTCCTCGAGTATCACCTCTAAGCTCCTCTTTAAATCTTCCGTCGCTGTCCTTGAACTTGTTGAAAGTATCTGCGCACAAGTGTTACAATCTTACAGGAATCCAAGTATGCTTAGTAGTTATTATTATTCGGCCTAAATAATGATGGATTACCGGTGGATGCAAAGTAGCCTTGTTGCCTTAGTAATCTAAATTCCAGTGCTGTGATGTGCATATCATCACCATCATTAAAAGTTAAATTATCTTGGTTTCTAAAAACTCTTAATTGATCATCGATTTCTTTTTCAAAATGGTAAGCAATTCCTAATCGTTGAATTGAATCCACCAAGTTCAGCAGTTGTGGCTTATTGAGAGGACTTGTAATCATCTTTCTCACTTCGTCTTTCAGTACGTTCACTTTACTGATCCATGAAGATACCTACAATTTCAAGTGTTTAGTCAAAACAAAAAAAACCAAATATATAGAACTGTGTAACAAACTTTTTAACCTAAGTATTAATGGTAACAAAGAAATAATAATGGTTCCATAACAATAAAATAAATGTCTTAGCATATTAGATGAGACTTTTCCTATGACTGCGGAGGTTATAGGTTCGAGCTATATATGGAGCATCGTGAAGTCTTTTTTGTAATGAACCAACACGCAATTCTGCAATTTTTTAGAACATATATTAAAAGCCCTGTGTTTTATTATGTAGCAGCCTAGTCGCAAGCAAAATGACCATAGTTTTACTTTGTATGAGAGACGTGATGCACAGCGAGCAGCTCACCAAGCATGCAAGAATAGGACCTTATCCTTTTAGGGCCTGTTTTGTCTAGTTTGGTCGTTGACTTTTGTTTTTCTTTATTTTGTTGCTTTTCTTTTCTTTTATTAAAAAGGGCCAATAATTTCCGAGTTCAAATTTATTCAAAAAAAAAATAAAAAATTACGCGTACCACTGACGTATTGTCTTGAAAAGGATGATTAATGAAAAAATGACCCCATACAGTTGGATGAAAATCAGCCAAATGACGCTCAGGTTCAGCATCAAAAGATACAGTTTCAGTTGGAGCAGACACTTGCAAAGACATTTTTTTCGTTAGTATTAAATTCAAGGTTTAGACAATATAGTGTGTGAGGCAAACAAGATGAGATTGGGCAAGTATTTATAGGAAAAAAAAAAGCAGGATTACAAGATTAGGTGTGTTAAACGTGGAACATAATAATAGTCTGATAATATGGCAAATATATCTAATCGTATATCTTAGATAACATAAAACGAAAACGGAGGAAAAAGAGAAAGAAAGATAACGATTGTATTACATGTTAAGAACACACGTATGCAAGCACTTTTAACTTTATAGTTGGTTTAATAATAATGTGATGATCATCAGTCAACTAGCGGCTACTGTAGTGGCATGTTTTGTTCCATACTTTAATTTTTAAAAGAATAATAAGCAGTCTAGATTTGGTAACTTTTTTCTAATGCATCTCTAAATTTTAAATGAACAGTTGAACTCTTAAATTTGATATAAGTGAACCTTCAACCCCCTAAATTTAGCACAAATGACATCTGAACCCCCTTAACTTGACATAACTGAACATTTGAACAATTCAAGTAATACATAAGTTTAATCAAATATGTAGTTATGGATACACAATTCATATCCCCGCTCAATTTTCATGAACCAACTAACATTTATATGATCATGAAGGGGCTCAAAGGTTCAATTATGTCAATTTGAGGGGGGCTTGGAGGTTCACTTAATCAATTTTAGGAGGTTCAGAGGTTCTTTGAGAAATTAGAGGGGAATTAGGAAAAATCTTCCATATTTAGGGAGCTGAAGATGTATTTTGTCCTTTTTAAATAATAAAGATTATATATATTCCTTCAGAAAAAGCTATACAAGGCTGTCGAAGATGGAAAAGGATTCTCTGAATTTGGATTTTTGTACATTTGTAAATTTTAGTTAATCTTAACCATCTATCTATTTTTAATGTTTGAGATTTAATTCCATCAAACAACTAAAATTCAATCTCAACCACTAAAATTGGATTAATGATTGAGACTAACTGAAATTTATAAATTTACCACCTATCAAATATAGAGAGTTCTTATTCGTTGATGATTTAGTTGCGCTTCTAAAGAAGCAATATTTTGCGGAAATTGTTGGAAGCAAGGAACCAATTTCTATTAGTAGGTCCTAAACGGTTTAAAATAACAGCAGAGGGGGGTGCATGCGGTTCTTGGTTTCTTTTTTATTTATGTAAAAATTCTTTTACCAAGTTATGTTTTTAAATACGTGTTGAGTTTATCGTGCTCAACTAGGTTTAAAAACAATAAATTACTCAGCACTGCTGGTATTGTTTATCTTCAATTGCTACTGAGTACTTTACTTGGCTTAAATGAGATCAGGCGCGATAAAGGTAAACAAGTAAAGGTTAGAACTTTTACACCTAAGATTTATCTTAGTTTGGCCCCTAGCCTACCTCCAGTCCCTAGATTCCTTTTCGAGATTTAATCCACTAGTGATTAATTCCTTCCTAAGGCGGAGAAGCCTTTACAACGGGTAGAAGAGATTCCAGAAAGTACATTCCTTTCTAACTACCTCTCAAACTTAGTTTAGGTACCCTTCTTAAACTAACACTCAGATTTATCAAAGAAAATACGAAGTGATTTATTCCTTCCTAAGGCGGAGAATCCTTTACAACGGGTAGTAGAGATTATAGAAAGTACATTCCTTTCTAACTACCTCTCAAACTTAGTTTAGGTACTCTTCCTAAACTGACATTCAGATTTATCAAAGAAATTGCGAATATAGGAATTCAACTTATAGAATTGTTGAATCCTTTACAATGTTAAATGTTAAGTGATATTCTATCTATTATAAAAAGATTTAGACAATGTGTGTTTATTGATTGCTTGATTTGGAATTTCTTGAAGCTGGGAGTATTTGAACAAAGATTCATCTCTTAGAGAAACTCAAGGTGTTTAACCAAGTTTGAACGTCTGCTCTAGTCTTATATTTATAGTTGAAGGTATTGGATATAGTCATAGCTTTCTCAATATCTCTTCTAATTCAAATCTTTTGAATTTTCCCATTTGAAATAAATTTTTAGGATGTTTAGAGATAAAGATTTTAAACGTTAAGGTGTGAGATTAATCCGTTAATCTAAAGCATCAAAAACTTGTTTATCTTCAAGCAATCCATTTTGATAGAGAGGTGCGTGAGTTGCAACGTGGAATTCTGTAATTTGTTGACTTGTTGACATTGTAGAATTGTGCAGAGACATTGAGAAGTGGCGCATGTCAAGGGATTCCTTTTATCTTAGACTTTAGTGAGAAATCTCTAACATTCCGTACTGTCACCTTTTATTTGTGAGGACCATTGGAAATCTTCTTTAATTTCGGTTAGTAGCATATGTGTCATTTAATTCTCTAAATGTCAAGGTAGCTCAACTTTTATCATAAAAGGCTAACTCAATACAGCTGAGTAAATATCTTATAAACTATGTAATGCTAAGCTTAACTCATCTTTTCTTACTCTAAGCCGTAACTTAATTAATTACTCAGTAAACTGAGTTGTTTTTTCTTAAACAAACTCAAGTAAACTTCATTAATGAAGAGTATACTTAGTATTCAATTAATTTTACTATCCTAGTCAGTTTGTTATTTTCAAAAAATTTTAAATGCTGTGAAGTGTTATTAATCTTGGGTTGAACAATCTCCTCCATTTTGGATAGATTACAAACTCGGTAGTAGAAGAGATTAATTGAATAGATAGTTTATGGATATCAAAATACCTAAAATGTGATATAAAACTCCCCTTTGTTGACTGAATTCCTTAAATAGTGTGGACTCCCCCTTACTGAGTGGATTTCCTTCATTCACCATAACTCCACCATACTGAGTGGATTTCCTTCAGTCACCATAACTCCCCCATACTTAGAGGAATTTTCTTCCATTTGGGACTATGTTTACTTTAGCTTTTTCATTAAGTTTGGTCTCTTTGAGTGAAATCCTACATCAGATTATCAATAGACAACAGCATGGATACTTAGCAAAATGAATAAAAAGTTAAGAAGTTCTTAACTTGGATAAGAAAACTTGCAATTTTTCATTAATGATAAAAATGCTTAATTAGTGCCAAAATTTATCCTAAGCTAAGATTACAAAAACTGCCCTATTATAAGATTTTCCTATACTAGATACATAGGGTTATTTGTGATGTTGTGAAGAAAAGGTCTGTCCAAAAGTCTTGTTTTGATCAGAGGTTTACTGTTGCTGTTGATGATGGTGAGGAGGATACTGAGAACGCTTAGGAAGAGTTCCCTTGTTTAAGTTTGCAATCTTGAGGATATCTTCAATTTCCTTCTCCTCCTTTGATATTTGTACCTGAATGATTTGTTCAAGGCAGACATTGAAGGAGTCTAAAGCAGAATGAAAATCCTCCTACCTTCAAATGATCAAAGGCGAAATCTCTTGTTCCAACATCTCTTTACCCTTGTTTGTTAGAAAATCTTGATCGTTCAGTTTTAAGAAGAGCAGATGATGGCACTTGGAAAGATGGGCTATTTGATCAAATCCATAGCATGTGAACTGTTGAAAGCACTGTAATAGATTTTTGAAATCTGTGGCAGAGAGAGCAATCTTCAGCTTCGCTTTCATATCTAGGATCCTAAGGCAGATAGATGACATACATCTTGTAGTATAATCAATGTCCTTGGCATCATACATCCCAGTTGACACAAGCTATCCTACATTCTTCTAAAGATCTTTGATTTTGAATTTGAGGATGTTGAGCTTCTTATATAATGAGAGAACTTTTTTAGGATCTAAGGACTCAATAAGTTTTGGAAAGATCTTGCTCATAGATTCAAAGATATCCTTTTGCGCCTTTGAGACAGTGTCATCTGTGTTGTCATTGATCTCTTTGCATATAATAACTAGCTTGTTGGTTAGAGCATCAATATTCAGCATAGGTTTTTTATCAGCTTTCCTTAACACCTCATTCGCAGCCTTCAAAACTTGATCAATCTTGGCATTATAGTTGATCATGAACCTGGACATAATCTCCAGCACCTTCACCATGCTGTGACCTATATCTTTGGTGGTCTCCACCTCCTTGAGTACATTATCTAGTTTGCGATCGGTGCTCTTCTTGATTTAGGTCAGCTCTTCCATAAACTTATGGAACTGTATAGCTTGAGTTTCCATTGTGGAACTCAAACTACTCATCTGCTGATAAGTGTATAATTACACTTATTATCTTGATATTTTCAATCACAAAAAGATATGGTTTAGACACATTTTGTACTTCATATAAAAGATTTCACGTGGTATGTATTGGTTTTTTATGCAAGTGCAGAAACTAGGTGAATCTTGGGAGTGAAATGATTAAAGATGGAATTTTATGTAAAAAGAGTGAAAAAGGTGCAAAAAGATGCGTGGAACGCAAGAAATTGGCTTAGGATTGAAGTTGTCAAAGATCGGCAAAGTTGCAAAGAAGAACCATGAAGAAAAGCACATATTACGATCGTGATTCCTGTTCACGATTGGACAAATCATGCCCGAGACTACCTATCACAATCATGACATATCATTCTTCACAAGCAAAATGTTACCAACTTATATTCACAAGCGTGATATGTATGTCACGCTTGCGACTTGTGACGGTTTTGGATAACTCTTCTCAACTTCCAATAGTTAGATAAGAACGATCAACAGCCATCAACTGTCAAACAAAAAGACACCTTTTGGGGATAATGAAGCCATGAAAAGGTGCCTATCCATTGATGATAAGGATGAATTCTTGCATCCAGTCACATTGAAGATGATGCAAGCCTTCACCAATTAACACGACTCTTCATTTAGATAAACGCAACCTTTCGCACTCTATAAATAGAGTTCCAAACCAACCAATTTCATGCATGATGATGATGTGTGAGAATGGGCATGTCAAGGATGTTATAGATGGCAGCAATAGATAGAGAGTGAAAGTTATAGATTTCTCTAGTTCAAAGTGCTAGAGAGAAAAATGTATAAGTGATTCTATTCTTATTTCAATCAGTAGATTTCTCCACATATTCGAGCGACTGTTGTATGAGTGTAATTGCAAAGCACTTATCAATAAAAGTTTCTATTCTTCAACATTCATTTGTTCTATATTCATAAAGAATAGCATCCTAGCGGAGTTTCTGTACGAGTCGAGATCGAATTCAAAGTAGATGTAAGAATTGCGAGAATTGATGACTCCCATTAAAAAGTGGATACGGTTTGATCAACTTTAGCTTTCACTTTCAAACCTTAGAACTTTACTTTGTTTTCTACTTATACTTTCTAATTCGAAGTTTATGATATATCTATGTGTCATAACGAGTATTTCATCTTGCTTCATTTATATTAATAAAGTTATACGCTTTTGAGTCTTTAAGAGTGATTTCGAGGTTAACAAGATTGTGTATAATCACTGGATCTGTGATTTTAATGTTGTTTAGTGAGCCAACATTTTTGGAGTGGTAACTTGCTAAATATGGCTATGTGAGAGAGACTCGTACTAAGCATAGTATTGTTGTTATCCAGGTTTTTATATGTGTCATACTTCATTTACCCTAGATTTAGGAAAGTTATTTCATGTATTGCTCTACGGTGAATTATAGGATATTTGGGCATCTAAAACCAAGTTTGTTAAAGTTATCTAGTGTTTAAAACAACTTTGATTATTTTTCATATTTTACTCTACTATACTTGTTCTTAGGGAATATCTATATACTTTGCATCTTCTCTAATCTATTCATGCATTGGTCTATTCACTAGTTTACCATTCAAAACCTTCAACTCAGTATATTTTCTTTCATCCCGTAACTCTATTTGATATCTAGAACCGAATTCCTTCCTTGTGGGATTGATATCTTTTAAAGCTACATCGTTACTGTATACTTGCAGTTATCATCATTTTTCTATTTGATAAGCGGTACTGACAACACCTGTTCATATTTAGAACTTTTATATTATCAGTAGAAAAGTGGTGAACATTTGCTCAGCAATAGTGTCTACACTATCCTTTATCTTTCCTACAACCGCATTAGCAAGCGCAATAGACGTAGGGATAGATGTAACAGCTATGCCAAGCTAAGCTATAGAATCTGATAAGCTGGTTAAGATGAGAGCGATCTTATCCACCAAGCTCTTGGCACTCTCCTTGGCTAAGTGATTTCAAATCACAAACAAACTACCTTGAATCTTTTCAAACTCCTCAAAGTAGATAGATTCAGAGGGTAGGCTTGTATGTTCATTGAATTCTGAGAGCTTAGCCTTGGGATTTGTGGATAAGTCCATCAATTCTTGGGCTAGCAGCAATTTACTAACTTCCCCATATAACTCAGCCTTAGACTTAAGAGTTGGGAATTTCTTCCTGGCCAACTCCCTTATCTGTGCCAGGATTGATGAATCGACTAAGACCTCTTGGACTAGCTTGCTAATGGAGGTAGGTACTTCATCGCCTGTAAAATTTACCTTAGTAACCTCCTCACTTGCTTTTCCATGCTGAGCAGAGTTCTATGCATTAGGAACTTATCTAATCAATGGATTAATTTGAGGAAGTGGTTGGTTTAGAACTTTGTACATTTGAAGAAATGGGGGTTGGTTAAGATTTTACAAGGGAAGGAATTATTTATGTCTTGGGAAGAGAAGAGATTGTGTTTTGAGTGTAAGAAGGAGAAGTAGGTGGGGAGAAAGAATCAATAGGGATATGAATAGGAGAATGTATAGTATTGGAAGATTGAGGTTGAGAATTTATAGAGGGATTTTCAGTATCTACAGGGATAGAGAGTGAGGGATTTATAAAAGAAGAGGAAGGATTTACTGAAGATTTAGGGGAAGGATTTAAAAGTACATTTGGGTTAGCTGTTTGACCCAAGGATGGGTCAGCTTGAGGTATGGTACATTAGTTTGAGTAGGAAGATCCTCAACTTGAGTGAAGGAGGGAATGGGGGATGCTGGGTTTAGGATGATCTTATTCATCTTGATCAAGGTTAATGGTTTCTCCAGCATCCTTATCACTACTCACCATTTGGAGATTTCTCCTTAAAGGCCTATTGGTGGTAGTGCGCTTACACTAAGTCCCTCTAGCTTTAGTTATAACTTCTTCCATGTGGGTTGCAGCGCCAGGACTTAAGGTTTCTGAGTCCTCCTCTTACTCTTTTTAGAGTCACCTTATCCTTCAGTTTCCTCATAAACTTCTAATTTTCACTTTCTTTGGCGCAAGGTCTCATGGACCTCCACAACATCTTCTTCTTCTTTTGCCTATTGCTTCACCTCAACTTCCCATTGAGTTCAAGTCTTGGCTTTAATTTGCCTTCTTTGCCTTGCTAGGGGCAGGGCAGGCGTATCTCCTACCCTTGTTTATGCTAGGATCTTCTTCCTAGCCCTTGAAGAGGCAACTTTAGGTTTTGGCGAGGTTGCAGTTATTGTGATTTGCTCTATTTTTTCCGAGAGAGGAACATTATCACTAATGTCCTCACTACTTCCTTCGAAGTTGACCATAAAGCCATCTTCTTCTTCTTTAGGCACATTTGAGGGTAATACTGATGATACACACTTGAGTTTTCTCTTCTCTTGTTCTTTGTTGTACTTAGTATGCACTTGGTCATGATACATCTTGGTAAAATGTTACAAATCCACTATCTTCTTCACTGATACCACTATATCACCTGGCCCTCTGAGGTACAGGGCTATATCCATCTTCACTACCTTCATTAAGGTGGTAATGAGGTAACCATAATGATAGACAATAGTCAGCTTGGTCAAATGGTGAAGAATCATCACTGCATAGTTAAGCCTCTTACCCTTTAACATATGGTAGATAACACATCTCTCAAAATGGGTGCAGCTAGTAACAAACCCCTTCTTGGGTAACAAAAGCTTCACCACCATTTCATGGCAAGCTCTAGTTGTCCAGCTCATCCCTAATGCAGCTATCTCCCTTGAGACATAGTTTATTGGGAACTCCCAATCCTCTAAGATAATAATGGCATCTTCACGCTAGTCCTTCTAAGTAGAGTGCCTTTGTGGTGCATGTTGAGGATACTTGTTATCAGCCTCAAGCAGATTAAGTGGGAGTATCCATCAATTTCCACCATTAGGATATCATTGAAGCCCTGGATAGTGTAGAGATTTGAGTAGAAAGCCCTAATGAGTCTTGTAACAACTGGATCTTCAAGTTGTAGAAACTAACTTAGATTCTGCTACTTAATCACTCTGTGCATGATGCGATTCCTGAGAAGACTCTCATAATCAACTCCATATACTGGGTAAAATTCCAGATTGATGCCCATTCAACCTTTGTGAAAAGTATTCCTTCTAGGAGAGTAATCTTCTCATGCCTGCCCTCAACTTTCATAATGATGTTATGCTTTGATGCTGCTTAAAGTCTGAAAGTTGTCTTGGTGATCGCCATTTGAGTGAGAGGAGAAAAGGGTTTGAGAGAAAAGGAATTAGGGTTTTTTGCTCTGGAAAATGATTAGGATTCAAGAATTCAAGTAACCTCTCTCTTCAACTCCTTCAGCTTTTATAGACCTCTTCCACTTGTAAAGATATGTGGCGCTTTCACAATGAAAGATTGAAATATATGTTGAGATTAACACTTGATCAACTGACTTAATAAAATGGTGAGTTTAGAATTGAACGATTCTAATTCAAAAGCACATCTTTTGAAAACATGGGTTTTTTATTTTAACCACGAAACTGAAACTCACAGTGTTACTTAAAAATTAAATGGTGTTATGTACGTGTTACCTCACTTGGATGAATTTAGTTTCTAACACTTAGCTAATTTCTTGATTTTTGTTCAATTGGGATTCTCCATTCTAATAAGTTGCCTTAGAATATTGAACTACTCCTTAGGTAATGGTTTGGTGAATATGTCAGCACGTTGTTCCTCTAAGGGAACATAATCCAGTTTGACATCTCCCCTTAGCACATGATCCCTTATGAAGTGATGTCTTATATTAACATGCCTCACCTTGCCATGTTGAACTGGATTTTTAGATAGGTTAATTGCGCTCTTGTTATCACACATAACTTTGAGGCATTAGACTTTATGCCATAATCTTTTAGTTGCTTTTTAATCTATAGTAGTTGTACTACGCAACTTCCTACCGCCATGTACTCAGCTTTAGCTGTACTCAGTGCAACAAAATTTTTCTTCTTACTATACCATGAAACAAGGCATTCTCCAAGGAAATGGCATCTTCATGTGGTGTTTTTTTCTATCAAGCTTGTCTCCACCATAATCAGCATCTGTAAATCCTCTTAGAGTGAAGTTAATATTGTTAGGTTACCACAGACCTACATCTGGGGAGCCTTGCAAATACTTGAGAACCCTCTTTATAGTTTCCAATGAGATTCTCTGGGGTTATCTTGATAACGAGCACAGTAGCACATAGCATATTGAATGTCACGCCTACTTGCTGTAAGATAAAGAAGAGAGTTGATGATTCCTCTTTTAGAACTTGCTATCCACTGGCTTGCTAGCTTCATCTTTACTTAAGATAGTATCTGTGGCCATGGGAGTGGACATTTGATTCGAATGCTCCATATCAAACTTCTTCAGAATTTCTTTGGCATACTTTACTTTGGATAATGAAGATTCCATTTTCACTCTGCTTGATTTTAAGTCCAAGGAAGAAATTGAGTTCTCCCATCATTGAAATTTCAAATTCGCTCTTCATCTGGTTGCTAAACCCCTTGCATAGCTTCTCATCTATTACTCGAAATATGACATCATCCACATGAACTTGAACTAGCAACACATCTTTTTTCCTTCGCTTGATAAATAGAGTTGTATCTATTTTTCCTCTTTCATAACCTTTGTTCATAAGAAAATTAGTCAGCCACTCATACCAAGCTCTTGGAGCTTGCTTCAATCCGTACAGAGCTTTCTTCAGTTTGAAGACAGGTTTAGGATTCTTCGGATCTTCAAAGCCTAGAGAGTGGCGGACATACATTTCCTCTTAAATGAATCCACTCAAGAATGCACTCTTGACATCCATCTAAAATAGCTTAAAGTTCATATGAGATATAAAAGCATACAGGTTTCAAATAGCTTCAAGCCGAGCTATAGTAGCTTAAGTCTCATAATAATCTATGCCTTCTTGATGATTGTAGCCTTAAGCAACAAGCCTTTCTTTGTTCTTGAAAACAACACCATCTTCATTAATCTTGTGCTTGAAAACCCATTTGTGTTGATAATTGATTTCCCTTTAGGTTTAAGAATTAGATCCCGAACATCATTGCACTTGAACTGATCCAGCTTCTCTTGAATTGCGATCATCCAATAATTATCTCCTTTAGAATCTTGAACTCTTGGGTTCAATCAATGAGATGAAAGTTGGATGGCTCATCATTCTGCTGAGCTCACCTCGGATCATCACAGGTTTATGAACTTTATCAATAATGTTGTCAAGCGGATGGTTGCGATGAGTTCTAATCTCCCTTGGCGAATTCAGATCGACAGTTGAAAGTTCAGTATGTTGTTGTTAAGGCTGAGGCTGATCTTCACCATCGTTGATGTTGATTGAGAGATCATCATCTTCTTTGACTTCCTTAGCTTCAGGTTCTTATGTTGGGTTGGGTAGCACAGAGAGTAGTATGTTGAGTGGATTTTCTTGCTGAGTTACTCCTTCTTCATCATCAGATAGATGTCTATCTAAATTATTAGTTTCATTGAAATCCACATGCATATACTCCTATAATTGGCAGGTTCTTTTGACATATACTCTATATGTCCTGCTGTTAGTTAAGTATCCCTGAAAGATACCTTCATCAGCTTTTGGATGAAACTTACCTAGCTGCTCTTTAGTGTTAAGAATAAATCCCTACAGCCAAATGATCTGAGATGACCAATCTTGGGCTTGTACCCTCGCGAAAGCTCATAGAGTGTCTTCTAAAGAATTGGGAAAATTATAACTCTATTCAAGATATAACAGGATTTGTTAATAGCTTCTCCCCAAAAGTACTTTGGTAGATTGTTATCACTCAACATGGATCGAGCCATCTCAACTATGGTTCTATTTTTCCTTTCTACAACCCCATTTTGTAGAGGCATATAAGGAGCAAAAAAAGTTATGCTTAGTGCCATGTGTTGAACAAAATTCTTTGAAATGAAAATTCTCAAATGCTCATCCATGATCACTTCAGATTCTATTTATTTTTGTTCCTATTTTATTCATTATCCAATTACTGAGTTTGACAAAAGATTCATATGTTTCATCTTTGCTACTTAGCAAGACTACCCAAGTGAATCTCGTGAAGTCATCCATAACCACCAACGAAAATCTCTTACAACTCATGCTCATAGGCTGAACTAGGCTAAAAAGATCTAGGTGGAGGAGCTCCAACGATGTTTTAGTTACTACGTGATTAATTGACCTAAATGATTTCTTAACTTTCTTAATGAGCTGACAAGATGAGCAAAGTTTATCCTTCTCGAAGTTGATATTGGGTAAACCCACAACTAGTTGCTTTTTGGCCAGTTTGGACAAAATATTTATATTTATATGACCCAACCTTTTGTGACAAAGCCACAAATTATCCTCCTTATATACAAGACACAAATTAGTGGAGCCTAGGGACAAATCAATCATATACAGATTATTGATCCTAGGAGAAAAGAGTATAGTTGAGTCAGTCTTATAATCAATAACTGAGTAACCTAATAAGTTGAATGTAAGCTTTTTGGCTTTGGCACAAAGCTGAGCTACACTAAGTAAGTTGAACTTGAGTCCTTTGACCAGAGAAACACCAATAGTGCCACATCCAACAATCTTTCCCTTTTGGTTGTCTCCGAAACTAACACTTCCATTTCTTTTACCCTTCAATGAGATGAATTGACTTTCATCTCTCATCATATGCATTGAGCATCTGCTAGCCAAATACAACATTCTAGAGTTATCAGCGGATCTAAGGCTCACTTGCTAAGCAATCACTTTTTCTTAGGTTCCCATGCTCTTGAGCTTGGTCCTCCCTTATTAGCAGTGCTTAAGTTACTCTAGTCGTACTCATCATAATAACCATTTTTATGCCAAGAGAGAATTGTAGCAGCTTTATCACAAAAACCACACCATTTTTGTTTTGGGCTGGCCCACTTTATTCTTTTTAGAGGAATTCTTCCTCTTAGAATTGCGAGTTTGGTTACTCAAATTTTAACTGTTGGCTAGAGGAGGAGCATGTTCCTTCTTCAAAGCTGTTATCTCAATACTCAACTCATCTAATTGCTTAGTGAGCTTGCTATTTTGACATTCATGATACTCAATTTTTTCTTGAAGAAAGCGGATATCAAGAGATAAGGAAGCTATAGTGTCTTCCTAATCTTCACTTCTCCTCACTAACTCTTTGATGTTTTTTCGTGACTTATTGATCAGCTTCATAACATCAAATAAAACCTGGGAAAACTCTTCAATGGATAAAGGGATTTCAAAATGTACCTCAGCTTGAGGAGATTTCCCTTTGCTATGCTCAACTTTAGAGTCAGCAGCGGATTGGTTGCTCTCAGAAGTAAATGCTGAGCTCTTGCCCATTTGATTCTCTATCGCCAATAAGTAGAGGTTGGCTACATCTATTGCTTCGTCATTAGATGAGAAAGATTCTTTAGAATCACTTCAGGTGGTAGCAAGTGCCTCATTCTTCTTGTAAGCCTCTTCTTATATCTATCCTTCTTGGTCTTTAGACAAGATGACTAGATATGGCCTTTTTCACCACAACCAAAGCACTTAATATCTTTGTTGTGTTCCTTCTTGTTTCCTTCCTCAACTCCTTGCCAATGCTAAGTTGACTTTTTTTTAGCAAGAAACTTCTCCTTGTTGAACTTCCCATCCTTCTTCATGAAGCATTTGAAATGCATGGTCAGAAGTGCCATTTGCTCATCAGAATCGCAACTAGTGGATTCGTCAGAGGAATTTGCTTTCAGGATAATGGCTTTAGCCTCTCTCTCCTTACCTCTACTCCTTTTAGAGTCATCAGTATATTTCCTCAAGGACATTTCCTGAGTCAATAAGGTTCTTATCAGCTCATCATAGTTGTAGGTCTTCAGATCATGAGCCTCCTCGATTGAGCTCTTCGTGGTATCCCACTCTAAGGTAATAGTGCGAAGAATCTTCTTCACTGGACTCCTTGCCTAATCTTTTCAATTCATTAATGATATTAATAAATCTAGTATTCATGGCTGAATACCTTCATTAGTGCCCATTTGGAATATCTCATACTCTCTCAGCATGAGATTGATCTTCTACACCTTGATCTATTCAGTCCCCTCATACATAATCTCTTGTTTCTTCCAAATTTCCTATGTTGTCTCGTAGCCCAAGTCCCTGTTAAACTATGGAAGATCTAGCACATAGTGTAAGTAATTGATGGTTGTGGCATTCTCTTTGAGAAGCCTTAAGTCAACGTCATCATACTCCTTTGGGTCAACTAGTACATGTTCTCCATTCCTAACCATGGTAGGAATTCTGAGGCCAAGCTATATAGCGAGCCATGCTTGCATGCTCTGAGATTGTATAAAATTTTTCAAGTGATTTTTCCAAAATGTGTAATGATTACTGTTAAATGATGGTGACCTAGTTACATACATTCCTCCATTTGGGATCTTTAACTCAAAGATAATTAGTCTATAAGTTGAGCACTACTCTGATACCACTAGTGGTTAATCTAGGCAGGTAATGAACATGCGAAATGGCATGGTAGAATTTTAAAACATAAAATTAACCTAAAAGGAACTCTTAAGTATGATATGATTGATATAATCTTAATTGAAATGTTCTATGGATGCATTAGGTCTATAAACACTTATTTAAAAGAGACCTAACAACTAAGTATAAAGCATTTCTAGTTGTTATGTACCTTCTCTTGCTATACTATAGCAATCTCTTAGACCAATTGGCACTAGCTTCAGAAGTAAGACAGCCCCTATGAGTAGTCTGCACAAATCCCACCGACCAAAAACTCACAAAGAGGGAAAATTTGTCAATTAATAAGTGGCTACTAGACCACTCATAGACTAACTAGAAAATAACTACGAAGGATCTTTTGCAAAATAAGAATAAGCCTTCAAAAAGAATCTAACAAATAAAAGAGAAACTCGAGTAAGATCTCAAAACAATTCACAAGAAAAGAGTCAAGTTTAGAAGAGAATGTTGAACTGAAGTGCGTTTGTGATAAGTGTATAATTACACTTATTATCATAATAATTTTACACAATAAACACTATAGTTTGAATCATTTTTATACTTCATATAAAAGATTTCACGTGGTATGTAGTTGTTTTTTATGCAAATGCAGATACTAGGTAAATCTTGGGAGTAAAATGATCAAGAGTGGAATTCTATGAAAATAGAGTGAAAAAGGTGCAAAAAGATGCATGGAACTTAAAGATTTGGCTTAGGATCGAAGTTGTCAAAGATCGGTGAAGTTATAGGGAGATTTTTGAAGAAAATTCAATTCACGGTCGCGATAATCATTCGCGGTCGTGACCTGGTCACTTCAGAATAGAAATCTGCGAACAAAAGATTCACGATCGCAAATCACATATCGCGTTCGTGACATGGACGGTTTTCTGGTATTATCTTCTTAACTATCAACCGCCAGATAAGCATGATCAACCGCCATCAACCGCCATCAACTACTAATGAAAAGACACTTATTAAGAATCAACCAATCATGAAAAGGTGCCTATCCATTGTGTATTGAATCAAAGCCTCTCAACCAATCACATTGAAGAAATGCAATCTTTCACCAATGGATGTGACTCTTCGTTTGGATAGAAGCAACCCTTCAAACTCTATAAATAGGGCTCCAATCCTCTTCAATTTCGTGGGATGAATAGTGTGGAAAACATTAGAGTGCAAATATAGTGTGTGTATAGTTAGATTCGCTACGTTCTTAACTGTTAGCGAGAAAACCTTTAAGTGATTCGATTCCTTGATTCGATCACTAGATATCTCTATGTATTCGAGCGATTGTTGTATAAGAGTACTTGCAAATCACTTATCAATAAAAGTTTTCATTTTTCAATATTCGCTTGTTCGATATTCGCAAAGAATAGCATCCTAGCGGAGGTTCTGTAAGAGCCGAGACCGAATTCAAAGCAGACGCAGGAATTGCTAGAATTGACGACTCCCATTAAAGAGTGGATACGGTTTGATCAACTTTAGATTTCACTTACATACCTTACAACTTTGCTTTACTTTCTACTTATACTTTCTAGTTCGAAGTTTATGATATGTCTATGTGTCATAATGTGTATTTCGTGCTAAGTCTTTTATGTTAATCAAGTTATATGCGTTGGCGTTAATTTTAAGAGTAGTTTCGAGGTTAACAATATTGTGTATAATCACTGGATCTGTGATATAACGTTGTTTAGTGAGCCAACATTTTTGGAATGGTAACTTGCTAAATGTGGCTATGTGAGAGCGACCCGTACTAAGCATAATATTGATGTTGTCCAGGTTTTCATAATTGTCTTATTTCGTTTACGCTAGACTTAGAAAAGTTATTTCATGTGTTGCTCTGTGGTGAATCATTGAACATCTAAGTATCTAGAACTTAATCTGTTAGATAATATAGAGGGTCAGAACAACTTTGTTAAACTTGCATGTTTTCTCTGCTATACTTGTTCGTAGTGAAAAATTTATTTATTTAGAGTTTCTAATCTATCACATCTATATTTACTCAACTTTTCGTTCTAATCTTCCTACCCATAAAAATCTTTAATCTATTTTTATTTTATTTACTTCTACGCTTCCCTAGTTATCTTTAGACCAAGTTCCTTCATTGTGGGTTCGATATCTTTTAAAACTACATCGCAACTGTATAATTGCAGTTATCATCATTTTTCTATGTGGTAAGGGGTATTGACAACACCTACATTTTATATATGAACATGTTTTTGGCGCTGTTCATAGCCAACTGTTCATGAGATTTTGGAACCATATTTGATTAAATTTATCAGTAGAAAAGTGGCGAACAAGTTTTTGGCACCATTGCCGAGGATAAGTCGTTCGGAACGAGTATAGCCAAAAACTGTCGAACAAGTTTTTGGCACCGTTGCCAGGGAAGGCAAGTGCGTTCTGAAGATATTGTTGGGAAGCCAAGTAAGTTCTAAAGATAATATTTGTTTGTTTTGTTTCCTATACTATACAATTTTCTAAATTTCATTCTAGATACGAAAAGTTTATGAAATAATATTCTTTGGGGTGATCATCATAATTTTCCATCTTAATTCTTGACAAATAGAAGATTTTCTTCTATTTTTCCTATTCACATTCGCGACTGTCTATCGCGCTCGTGAATTTCCATATAAACTTTCTGTTTCTCAAAATTCTGTTAGTCACACTCGAGACTAGGCCTTCGCAATTGTGACCTATGTAATAACTGCAGTAGTTGAGCGGTTAATCGATAGTTTCTTCACTAATCTCTATAAAATTGATGTACGTCTGTTCATCAATCATCTACTCCTTCAATCAGAATTCTTCTTTTCAAATCAAAATCTATTCCAAATCAGGTTTCCTTTCAATTCTTACAAATTTTCTGTTATCCAAATGGCTTATCCGGCGAGAACTAGTATATTTCAACTAAAGAATATCCAGGAGTGGTACGAAGC
>CATIWQ010493690.1:0-12112 GCA_949673415.1 Euphorbia schlechtendalii
AAATTACGTAAAAAGGAGATATTCAACTTTTATTATGCGAATGCGTTTTTATAGTAAATGTTGACATGGCCTTGCTTTAAAACTCTTACTTTTTTATTTTACTAAATTCCCGTCCCGAGAATGGCAGAATTAATAAAAAAATTAATTTTTATTTAATTTAGTTAGAATTTGTTATGCTATTCTTTTTTTTTTACTGAAAAGATAGTTCACTTAATTCCGATCAGAGTTAATGAAAGTCCTAATCAAAGGTGAACAGGTAGAGAGCCAACTCCCCTTACATGTCAAAGAACATACTGCTCTAACTAACATATGAGCAACGTGGTTTGCAGATCTTCTAGCATAAACTATTCTAAAATGAGAAATATAACTTAAAAGGTCTTTACAGTCATTTAAAATCATAACAATATATAGAAGATAAATAAAAAGGCAGATTATTGAAAGCATTGACTATGTTTATGGCATCCATTTCTAGAACGAAATGATCAAAGTGGTTATCTTTTAACCAGCTTAGAACTTCCCGACTACTCAAAGTTTTAGCTACCTACACAACCCCGCTAGCTAGAAGGATCGAACCAGGGGCAGTGATGAAAACTCTGTTGCTATCTCTGACTGTGCAACCATGTCCTAATCGAAGACCTTTATCAAGAACACTTGCGTCTACATTAAATTTAATCCTAGTTGATGTCGATTTTCTCCATGATTGTTGGGTATCCGAGGTTGCATTACCAGTAGTCTTCGAATTCGCAACCTGCCATTCACGAATGAAACGTATACCATGATTCACAACCCTTGAAGCTGAGAGAGATTTACCATTCCATACCCAATTATTGCGCCTAGCTCAAGTTGATCGTAAAATTGCAACCACTGTATCCTGTTTCACTACATGCTGATTACATAGTCCACCATTGTGTTAGATTAGAAATTCCAACTGGCCACCCCCTCTCCAAAAATTTTTTACCAAACGACAAGTGAAAAATTACAAGCTACAAGGCAATGAAAATCCGATTCGATCGCATCTCTCGTGTGGGACTATTTTGATCAATCACATGCTTATCACGAAGCCTTATCATTGTAGGCAACGAATTTGTCTTAACCTTCCGCATGAAAATTTCTATTCTTGCGGGAAGCTTGAGGTTAAGAATAGATTTCCAAATCTGATGGATAAAATTTCTATCTCTATACCATGGTATCATTTAGGCTTAACAGATCTAGGCTGTATGGAAGAACTGATCCAAGTGACGACTCTGTATGACGTAGGCTAAATGATCATGTCTCGAGTCTTAAATATATACTCCACACCAATAACACATTTTCGAAAACCCCACTCCCCATCTCACGGGGCCGGCACCTTGCGACGACCGCGCGGGTACAACGTCGTTCGCTCACAGTGGCGACTCTGCTGGGGATTAGTTTTAAAAAAAAACTTAAAAATTTGGAAGATTTTTGATGAGTTAGTGAAAATTCGTTATTTAAGTCAAACCATTTTTCAAGATTTTAATATTCCAAACAACATATGCATTAGACGGATTAACCATTAAGGTTAGGTGCCCTATTTTGCCGTGAAGCTTGCAAAAGTATCACTTGCGATCCCCTGGTGACCAAGGATACCTAGCGAGTGGATCAATCATTGCCATACCGCACATACCTCCCTCGTTAGAACCTATTTGGGTAGAGGGAGAAAGTGTATCGTAGTGTAACAAGAACCTTTTACGTCAACAACCTATTGACTGAACTCATATAAGAAGCCATAGTCACTTCCACTAGGGTGTAAAAAAATAATTGCTTCTTTCTCTTATGGAGGATCGAACCTTAATATCCTTGCAGTATTGAGATGTGCCAAGCCTAGGTTTAAAAGCTTAACCCTTACGTGGGGAGATATAAGGTCGGAGGAAGTACGTTGCATGATATGTGCTATGCGTTTACCATTTCCATTTTTCATCATGTTCATTTGTATATAGCACCATGCTAACCACGATCTTTTATGCAGACACCAATATTTCTTTGAAATGACTTACCGTTGGATTAGATTAAAAATTCCTGCTTGTTGAATTCTGTTAGACAAATTTTTTTGCTCCGTAGTCACATATTCTGGTCTCTTGGCCCAACATTGACTATCAACTTTTGGAATGGAATTGGATTAGCCCCACCCTTTCCGATTAGCTGGAGTTACCGATTGCAAACAAATTATGAAAAGGGGAAACAGTTTCAGATTTTTACTATGATGGGGGCTGGTCTAATCTCCCCGATTCAATTTCAAATGAGTTGATTAATGAAATTTTGATCACTCAAGTTAAGGAAGAGAAGAATACTTGCTTCTGGAAGCTAGCGTCTAATGGAGCCGTTTCAATGAAACTTATTTACAATTGGTTGTAGCCCTGTTACCAAATGTGTGAAGCTGCAAAGAAAATTTGGCATTCAGGGATCTCTCCTTCACACTCGATGATTTATTAGAGGGTTTTCACATGTTATGTGTCCACTCATGATTCCTTACAAAGAAAAGGTTTTTATCTTGATTTATTTGCACTCTTTGTAATTGGCATTAGGAAAATCATACTCATTTATTTGTTACCTGTGCTTCTGCCAATTGTTTGTGGACTGCGATCCAATGCCTTTTGTTCGTATGGTGAACACTACAATTACAGTGGAGGATACTATCAAAGATGCATTCAAGCAAAGTTTCAGTCCTCAAATTCAAGTGCTATTGAATGTAGTGATGGTCAATTTAATCTGTGGCTGATTTGGTCAACTAGGAATCAAGCAATTTTTTACAAGATTCGGCCCTTTATTCACTATTCCCTACAACAACTTTGGGAGATCCTTAGATGCATAGATAGTTTGGGTTTTGGCAATGTGTGGAACTCAACTGTTGAAAAGAAGATTCTCACAACCCTTCATTTGTAGTCGAGACCCCCAAGGCGTCACACATTTAACCTATTGGCTAGTCTCCTCCTCCACATGGCTAGGTTAAAGTTAATACAGATGCTTGTTGGTGCTCTAGGTCCTCTTGATGGCAATGGTATATTTAGGATGCAAATGGATTAAACATGCTTTTTTTTGTGTTTGGTAATGCATCTTCCTTTTCCTTCATCAAGGGGATTGAAGCGATAATATATGCATTTAAAATTGTGGTAGCAAGGGGTTGGAACAACCTTTGGATTGAGAGTGATGCATCTTATGTTGTTACACTCTTACACACTCAAAGCAGAAACATCCCTTGGATGGTTCGTGCAAAGTGGATTCATTGCCTATCTCTTCTCCAGGGTATGAATATTATTGTGTCTCATATTTTTAAGGAGGGTAATAGATTTGCTAATGCGTTGGCTAAACATGGTTGCATAATGCAAATTGAGTTCGAGTGAATGATCAAGCCAGAGTTTTGCTTGGGTAATTATCTTCATGATCTTCAATGGCGATTGAGCTATTGATTTAGATAGTTTTTGTAGTTTTGTTGTTGCTTCTTTTTTTCTTAAACTTTTATTGCAATCATCCTCTTTTTTCTTTATTTATAATAAAATTGTAGGGGAGTTGTTTAGCGTGAGGAAGGGCAGTGTCCCCCATGGTGTTCAGTCCATTGTACGCCTCCAAGTGTTGTCATGTAAGCTTTCACTTAGGGATGAACGTCACCCTCGCTCTTTTCTTCCTATCCCTAATCTTATTAAAAAAAATGTACTATTTTTGAGAAAAAAATTTGCCCCTCAAGCAAAGTAGAATATTTTGATATATTGATGTCTAATGATTATACCCAAACTGAGACTGATGTTGAATTTGGAATTTTGTGGGAAAGGTTTTAGCCTAATAGTTGAGACTGATGTTGTAATTCTAGAGGTCACAAGTTTGAGTCCACATTTGGGTGGGGTGTGGATTTTTTTTTGTTATTATTGTAAGTCCAATGAGGAAAATTTAAAAAAGGGCTTTTATTTTTTTTTACCATATTTTCTTATAAAATTTAGGCTCTACAAACCTTTAGTTTTACAAAACCAAAAGGAATAATCTTTTTTCCCTTATAAATGAAAAGAAGAATATTTTCTTTTACCCTTTTTATGTTGACTCTGTCAACCCTTGTAGCTACATTCTTTCTCTTATTTAATTTGAATTTCACAACTTTAAATGTTCATATCTCACAAATCATTGATTTTTTCGAATCGACATTTTAAAATTTTTTATTCATCTTAATTTTATCTTTAAAATGACATACATTTTGATTAATAATAAAAAAATAATGTTTCACAATCTTATACATGGTATAATTGTGGTATAGTGTCCCTTTTTACAAAGTTTTCATAAAAACGTTATACATTATATAACAGTTATATTTATTTATATAATCTTTTTTTTCTCCTTTATGAACACAACAATACTGATTTTCCCATAAAAATCATAACATGACCTTAAATCAGGTAAGAAAACTCTTATACATGGTGTAATAGTGGTATAATGTACTTATATAGTATATCCCCCCCTTGATGTTTACAATTGGAACTCACATTCCAATAAAAAAATAATTTATCCCAGTCTTATAAATACATAGTATAATAGTGGTAAAATACTCGTTTATTTTTATGAAAGCATTATACATGATATAAGAGTGGTATAATGTATTTTATATAATCTTTTTTGAAATACATTATGCCACTCATGTACTATGTATGGATACCTAAAAAGAATGGGAGGCAGATTAATTAATTGCAATTGATAATTGCTCAAATTTTCTTCCTCTTTGGCAATTTCTCGCTACAACTTGCGCCAATTTTGAAATCTCTTCTATAATTTCTCGCCATTAAACTCCATTCTTCCTTTTATTTTCTCATTTGACCATCAATTTGAGATAGGCGGTGGTGGCATTTCCTTTTTCCTTCCACTACTTTGACCCATCAAGATCAATTCCACTGTTAGCTTCTTTATCCTTATCAACATCAAAAGCATATATCCTCCAAGCTCAGTTGTAGGACCTATACAAGAACAAAATTCAGCATGCCCACAATCTGTTCGATAAAATGACTCTGAGAGTTTTACTTGACTTTATGGGTTCAATTGTTTGGTTTTAGTATCTTGATCTTGTTCTTGGTTTTTTCCTTGCATCTTGATTATCATTGCCATGAAATTCTCTTCAGTTGGTTTTATTGCATCACTTTTTAACGATCAAGTTGAAGGCCCCATGTAGCCCCATGTTGCGCAACAGCCCCCAAACTCGGTTTGCGATGGGACTGCTCAGGCCTCTGCTTCTGATCAACCATGGGACCTTGCCCAGTCCGGACTTGCTCAACATCAGCCACAGCCTTCAAGATCGCAGCCACCCCCTGTACAGGTTGCAAAAACATATGCTGCTGCCGTTGATAGACCTTCAAGAAGCTCTCAACTCAAAAAACCAGCCCCGATCTCGGAGAAGGGTGGTTTTCGATCGGTAAGAATCTTTGATGACATCTATAATGAACGGTTAAAGCTGTGTTCTTTTTCGTTGATTGGCCGACTTATCTTGGGGAAGGGAGACACGCCAAAGAAGTTGGATGATCTTAAAACCCAACTAACTTCTGTTTGGGGAATTAAAACCACATGGAGATTAATTTTGTTGGGAAGAGGGTATTATCACATGATGATGGGATCGTTAGAGATCAAAAACATGGTTTGGTCTAAATGCAATATTAATCTTAAGCCGGGGCTGTTTAGGGTGCAACCGTGGGTTCAAGACTTTGATCCCTTCGCGTAAATGTCCACTAACACGCAAGTTTGGGTTAAGCTACAAGGGTTTCCATGGGAATATTGGGATGCTAGAATCCTGGCTGAGATTTTCAGTAGCTTTGGAACTTTATTAAGGGTGGATAACGCCACCTTAAATGGTGACTTCGATCACTTTACTAGAATTCTTGTGGATATTGATTTATTGTCTACTTTACCGTCAACCATCGAAGTAGAGCGTATGGGAGGCGAGTTGTGGATTGATATTATTTTTGAAAATTTGCCAGCTTTCTAAAGACTTTGTCAACCAGTTGGGCATCAAAATTATGATCGTAAGAAATTCAAGAAACCAAACCGAGGAAGTTGAGAAAATGGCTAAAGGAAAGGAGGTGGATGTGCGCGCTACTCTTCTTACTAGGAGTAAAGCTAGGTAACAAGATCTTGAGGACAAACTTCAAGCTAAAACTGATGTCTCAGCTGGAACAGTTTTTAAGAATCTTGAAGAAAGCTTGATTGACATGGAAGGTCCTTCCGTACAAAAGGAGGCTGCTGCCCATATTTCTTAGCCGGATGATAGTGACAACGGCGATAGTGGCGGTGGGAGTGAAAGTGATAACGGAGATCAAGAGGAAAATCAGTTGGTGATTCACTATAACAACTCCACTATTCAAAGGGTGGACAATGCTTGAAGAATTAATCTCGAGGTGCGGTTGTTCAATGGAAAGGCTGTGGGCTTAGCCAATCTGGTGAAGGATAGTCAGCAGTGGACTGACTCATGGGCTGACCTTGCGGAGCAAGAAGAGGAGGCCCCTTGGAAAAAAGTGGAAGGTAAGCAGTGAAAACCTAGCAGGGGTGGAACACAATCACATTCTGAGCGACGGGGTAATTCTAATCCTCGCCAATGATGGCTCTCTATTGGAATTGTCAAGGTATACACAATGTGGATACCCAACAATATATTTGTAGCTTAATTTTGAGATTTAAGCCTGTGTTCCTTTGTATTGCCTAGCCTATGGTTCGCTTTGATAAAATTGATGTCTCTTTTTGGAGGAAAATTGGTTTTGATTTAGTCACGGTTAATGATAAATCAATGCCCTCTCTTTGGATTTTGAAATCACATCACTCGGAGGTAACTATTTCGGTTTTATTTCGTACGGATCAGGTGGTGGGGATTAACTTGGCTGATAGGTTTGTTGACATTAATTTTGGCTTTGTTTATAGGAGCATGGAAATCAATGATTGATTGTTGATGTTTAATACCATTCGTGACATGCAAACTCAACATAGCGGTAAATGGGTCTGGATGGGAGACTTCAATGCTATTCTTGGTTCACACGAGAAAACTGGCTGCCGACCTAATAATTGTTCTTGTCGAGAATTTAGAGAATGCATTGATGATGCTAATCTTCTTGAGGTCACAACTACTGGTCCCTGCTTCACTTGGTCAAACAGGCGGGCAGGTTCGAATAGAGTGGATTGTCATCTTGATGGATCTTTGGTTAACAGCGGTTTTTCTGATGAATGCAGCTCATTTCATTACTCAGTTCTGGCCAGTCACTTCTCGGATCATCATCCGATCCTTTTCAGCTGTAGCTTTGGGATGCAAAGAATGGCTCATTTTCAATTCCAAAGTATGTGGATTACTCATCCATCTCTTTGTGCATTGATTTCTAATCATTGGGTTAGTCCCCTCCCGTGACTTCCGCCGGCTCAATTATTGTCCCTCAAATTAAAGACATTGCGGCCGATTATACATTTCTGGAATAAAGAGGTATTTGGTCATTTTGATGATAATATTCTCAAGAGTCAAGAGGAGCTGCTTCGAATTCAAAATTGCATCAGTTAAAATGGTTTCTCTGAAGCATTGGGGGAAGAGGAAGTGCGGGCATATACGGCTCTGGATCTACATATCAAGTAAAAGGAAATTTATCTAAAGGAACGAAGCGGAATGTGCTGGCTCAAAGAGGGTGATCGAAACTCAGCTTTCTTTCATAGAATGGCCAATGTTAAGCGCTCCAAAAGTGGAATTAAATCTTTATTAGTAGCTAATGAGCTGATAACGGATGAAGAGGAAATCTCGGCACATGTGATTACATACTACAGTGATCTTTTTCAACGTGACTCGGCTGATGAGTTGAATAAGGATTTGATTAACTCGGTGGTTCAGGCAGCAGTAAGGAAGAAATATCCATGATAGCATTGCGACAGCGTTGGAAGGAGTCAATTTGTTAAATAAAAGATGTTTTGGAGGTAGCTTGGCATTGAAAATTGACATTCGGAAAGCGTTTGATACATTGGATTGGAATTTCCTTTTCACGGTTCTTGAGGCTTTCAGCTTCTATGAAAAATTTGTTGGATGGATCTCTAATATCTTACATTCAGCCCGCATTTCGATTCTTACCCCGGCAGGATCGCGAGGCTATTTCCACTGCAGTAGGGGAGTTAGTCAGGGAGACCCCATGTCACCATTGCTGTTTAGAATCGCGGAGGACTTCTTAAGCGGTTTGCTATCTTCGTTGGCAAAATCGGGCAACCTTGCTTAAATGAGCTACACTCAAGGTATTCTGTTTCCTTCTCACATGCTTTATGCAGATGATATATTACTTTTTTGTGTGGCTTCCACTAGAAAATGAAAGTGATTAGAGATGTTTTTGAGTTGTATGGAAAGAATTCTGGACAAGTTGTGAATTGGGAAAAATCATGTATTTACTTCAGTGAAAATGTGGTATCCACTAGAGCATCTCGGCTCGCTAGCATCACTAATGTTTGACCAGGGTAGCTGCCATTTTCCTATCTTGGAGTCCCACTTTTCGTTGGCGCACCGAAGGCTGTACATCTTCATCCTTTACTTGATAAAACGTTGTGGAATTTCTCGAAATGGATTGGTTCGTCACTCTCTATGGCTGGCCAAATTGTTCTGGTTCAAACAGTTATCAATGGTTCACTTTTGCACACATTTTCTGTTTATAAATGGTCGAGCTCTCTGTTGAAAATTCTTTCAAAAGCAACGTGGAATTTCATTTGGACGGGGTCGATTGACAAAAGGAAAATGGTGGTAGCTCCATGGTCTTTATGTATTAAACCTATTGGGGTTGGTAGATTGGGAATAAAAAATTTGGCGAAAGTAAATTGCGCGATGCTTACCAAACTTGCCTGGAATGTTACGGTTAGTAAAAATGATTATTTTTCTCTTTTGCATAGCCGTTTTTTAAAAAATAGTGTTGCCCATAAATGCTTGATTAATTCTAGCATATGGAGCTTTATAAGGGTTGTTTTTGAAGTTTTACGTCATAACGTTAAATGGTTTTTTGGATCGAATTCTCAATTGAGTTTTTAGAACTCGAATTGGATTGTTCCTTGTTTGGCGGACCAACTTCAGCTTGATTATAAGGAGAGAACAAGCAGAACAGCCCATGTTAGCGATTATTACCATAATGGATCTTAGTATAATCTGCCCATCGATATTCGAGCTGTTGTTCGAGCCTCGATTGATCGTGTTACGATGACCGAAGAAGCCGTAGATGTGTGCGCATGGATTCCAGCAAGTGGGGGCATTTTTTCTGTCAAACTTTTTTATGCATGGCTTCTTGTCCATGATGTGACATGCACTACATCGAAAAACCTTTGGAATGTTTTTATTCCTCCGTCTCATTCTCTTATTTGTTGGAAAGCTTTCACGGGCTACATTGCAACTCAGGATATTTTGCAACGCAAGGGATACCATTTGGCCAATATTTGTATGCTTTGTTTCTCAAATGGGGAAGATAGAACTCATCTTTTTGTGGATTGTAAATTTTCTAAAACTTTATGGCAGGCTGCCATGTCTCTATTTGGCTGATCTATAATCTTGACAAATGGGGTTAGAGGGGTTCTAACTTCAGCTTTTGAGTTGAGGTTTAGCTCCCAAATTCAGGTTTTATGGGTATCTTGTATTGTTAATATTATTTGGCTGATTTGGAATGATAGAAACAGGTACATCTTCGAAGGGTAGCAGCCGTGCATTCATGTTACGCTTCGGCAACTTTAGGCATTATTGCGACGCTCAAATAAGGTGGGTTATGGACATGTTTGGAACTCTACAGTTGAGCGAGCTATTTTGGGGAATCTCGGGCTAATTCCGAGAGTATCAAAGGCATCGAAGATTTTAGCTGTTCGTTGGATTCCACCTTGGCAAGATTGGGTGAAGGTTAATACTGACGCTTCCTCGGATGGTGCTCCTGGTCCCTCAGGTTGTGGAGCTATCTTCAGAGATCATAATGGCAGAGCTCTATTTTGCATCACTTTTTCGAACGGCATTTCTTTCTCCTTTTTGTCCGAACTAAAAGCGGCTCTACATGCCATTGAGGTTGCAGTGGATAAAGGATGGACTTCTCTATGGTTGGAAAGCGATTCAAGTTTTGTGGGTAACCTCCTTTTAGGTAGAGGTGGCACGGTGCCGTGGCAACTGAGAGAAGATTGGCGGAGAGTAGCTCAATTGCGAAGGGACATGAATCTTAGAGTCTCACACATTTTTCGGGAAGATAACGGAGTAGCAGACACACTTGTGGCTTATGGTAGACTTTCTTCCACTAGTTATTCTTCTTGGAATGTTTCTAACTTTTGCATTGAATCTTATGTTTTCAACTTGAGTGGGCGGAGCATGTTCCGTTTCACCTAGTTTTTTTTTTCTATTTTCTCTTTGTTACAACTTTATTTTTTCTTTTTAATTTTATTAATAAATAGGGGGTTGAGTTTTTGTTTTGTGCTAAGGGGGTGCCAACCTAGTTGGGATTCCCATGCCAAGACAAACTCATTCACCATCCTTCAATGAAAAAAAAATATACTATGTATAATATCTTCATGAAATAGGCAATGAAAAACAGTTATTATACCACTATTATAAAATATTGTGATACATTATAATTTTTTTTGAAATATTTGAAGTGCCTGTAATTTTAAAGATGAACAAAGTATTTCAAAGTGTCAATTCGAAATGGTTTGCAAGATATGGACATTTGAAGTTGCGGAATTCAAATTAAATAGGAGAGAGAAGATAGTTACAGGGATAATCAAAGTCAACCTAAGAAAATTATGAAAGGAAAAATATAATTTATCAAATGATAAAATTGATAATACTTCCTCATTGTTGTAAAAGTAATAAAATCCAATTTTTTAGGCATATGATTTAATTACCCTTTAAAAAATTGAAAATATAACACCAAATACAATGTCATAAAATTTTAATTGAGATATAATTTTTTTGAAAAACTCCCGGAAAGACGATGTGCTTCTCTGAAAGCTAAAAGGTTGAGACGGGAGGGCGAAGTCCCCAGCTAGGCTGGTTTCCACGTTTGCCTACAAAACTTCCGCCCATCTTTTATTAAATAAACTGACTTCAATTCTCAAGTCGAGAATGAAAGCCACTCAAAGTTTGATTACAAAGCAAAAACCTTGCATTTACAAAGATATCATAAAGAAAAGCGAGCGATTATTACAATAAAAAATAAACCAACATAAGTGAATGCTCTTGGTGAAGATATCTTCTGATTCGGTTGCGCCCTCAAAGACAAACTTGTTCAATCTTTTCCAAAGAAGCCAAGAAATGATAAACCATAAAGAAGTACCGAATTCTCGATACGTACCCGCTCGAAAGAAAGATTGCCAAATTTCCAAGAAGCTCAACAAGGTATGTGGGATAGGTGACGGCATCTCTAGCCATCTCTAGAAATCTTGCCAAATTGCGTGATCAACCGTTTCTGGGTCATTGCAAAATGGACAAGTTACGTGTTCAATCACATTGCAACCACGCGAGAGTAGGAAAGAACGAGTTGGAATCTTGCCGTGAAAAAGCAACCATCCAAAAAAATTTATTTTCAGAAGGAGAAAAGCCGACCAAATGATTGAGAAGTTCCTAGCCGGTTTGGTCCAAAGGGCTGTCCTATAAAAGCAATCAGTAAACGCCCCTGCCGTATACATTCTGAGCTCGCCAAAATGCCATTTGAAGCTGTCAATCTCAGTGCCGAACTGGGGCTGCTGCCAACTCACTTCGGAATTATCGCGGGGCTGCTGCCAAACACCAGAAGAAGCAGCCCCTGCGCTTTGGAAAAGGCTCGGGACAGCAGTGTTTATCCAAACACGCAGCTGGCTGCAGCGGTCCGCGTCGCAAGGTCCGTTTCCAAAACGGACTGGAAAAACAATTACCATCAAAGATTGAGGAGCAGCCTAATATGGTAAGAAGATTTAGAAGAATCAAGTTGGTTATTTGATCAAGCTACTAAGTTTGCTAATTTATTTTTGATGAAAATGACGGGGCAGTAGCCAAGAAGCAACAAGAAATTTTGTAAGAAAATTTAGAAGAATCACGTTGGTTATTTGATCAAGCTAGCAAGTTTCCTTTGAGTAAGTTTGCTAATTTATTTTTGATGAAAATGACGGGGCAGTAGCCAAGAAGCAACAAGAC